>JABEXW010000895.1:0-58335 GCA_013266185.1 Fusarium sarcochroum
CCCCCGCCACCTCCTCCGCAGTCAGCCATGGAGGATGTTGTTACTGCCGAGCAGCAAGCTCTCCGTGAGCAGGAAGAAGCATTAATGAGGGAGAACGAGGAAGCCCAGAGGCTTGAAGATGAGGCCAATCATACAAAGGACGTGGAGAGTGCCACTAGGGATGCTGAGAAGGAGATACTGGATGCTTCCAACGAGCTATCTCGGCTGAATCACGAGGCTCGTGGGCCGGGGTCGCAGGAGACACCGGCTTGAGGAACGAGCGAAAAGGAATACAAAACAGGAGTTGCTGAGCCCCCGAGGAATACAGTCTATGGTTAGGAGCACTAATGGAGCTTGGCTGGGTCATAATTACATTTGCATTTCGGGAGTTTAAGGGCCAATACCAGGCGCATTGTACCATCCATCACTATATAAACGGCCTGTACATTTTGGGCCCTGTTTTCGACGGGTGACCCTGCAGAGGAATCTTGGCAACATTATTCTACTAGGGTTGCTTCTCGAACTGCCAACTATCACAAGCCTTGCTTGGCGTTGTGGGACCATCCCGATCCCTGATTTGCTATCTCGAGTTGGTACCATTATTGTGTTTCCAAAGGCCGTATTTGGTCATATATCAATGACAATTCAACATGGGAAAATCTGGCGGAGTTTGTTGTGGGAATGCTTACTAGGAAAATAGAGCGGAGGAAGATAGAGTTGGTTCAGATACCCTTGTAATACGAACCTACTTTCACGACATACAATGAATGCGACGTTAAAAGCTTAAATCATGTTCCCAAACCTATCTAAACATACTGGATCTATAACACCATACGCCGGTAAGAATGCTGTTCTCTCATCCCACGCGTGATATCGTCTCAGTCCTCGTCGTCAGATGAATCATCGCCCTTGCGCCTCTTCTTCCCCACCACCGCAGTGATGTCTTCCTTTCGCTTGAACACATAGCTCCTCGACGCCCTCTCCTCGCCCTTCCATCCGCTCTCGCTCACCTCACCCTTTGCGTTCCTTACAACACCCAGCGTCCGCGCGTGCTTGTAGCCGGGGTACGCGCGGGCCTGAAAACGAAAACTGCGCTCAACCTGCAGACCGGCATGGCGGGCAAGATCGCGGACGTTCCAGAGAGTGTAAGGCTCGCCCTCGAATAGGGTGATGACGATGGCGGCGCCGGAGGCCAGGGCGGGTATGGCGCGCTCGAAGAAGGAGACGAGGAGGGACTGGTTGTGGCGGACTTGGCGGTTCACGTCTGTGGACTTGCCGCCGACGTGGGGGAAGTTGAAGATGATGCAGTCGAAGCGGGTACGAGTGAGAGAGTTGGGTAACTTGGTCGCATCGATGTTGTATAGGAGATGGTTGTTGGGTGGGAGGTTTCGCCTGGGTCTAGGTGGTGCGTCTGGATCGTCTGAGTCGTAATAGTCGTCTTCCTCGCTGTCGCTTTCGCCATTGGAGTCCTCGTTCTCGTTTTTGCTGTCCTCTTTGTTTTCGCCGGCTTCTTCTCCTTTCGCGGAAGTATCTTTATCTTCCTTGTCGGTCTTGCTCGTCTTAGGCGCCTCGCCGCGAATTATAGCAATATTGTCTTCAACGTGGGGGTACTTGGCAAGCAATTCCTCGGCGTCCTTCTCCAGAACAGTCGCGATAACGTTTGCACAACCATGATGTTGAATTATCGATGCTGCGAAACTCAAATCACCTTCACCGACGAGAAGTATGCGGTGGTGAGGCTCAAAGGGTATCGTGGGCTGTTCATCGGCCTGTCGTTGCTGCTTGCCTTTACCCTTCTTTGCGGGCCCATTGGCTGGTTTCTTCTGGTCGGGTTTGCTCTGCTGCGCATGTTTCTTTGGGCGCGCATTCGGCGCATTCTGATGCGACAGCTTCCGCTTCTTGCCCATGGTAACTGAAAAGTTGCGGCTCTGTCGCGACGTCACAGGGGAGATGGTTGCACGTGGTTGACGCGGATCTCATTTTTCTTTTACACCGGGCAATCTTTAACTTTTGATGTGGGGTTGCATGATTGGCTGTGGAACAGCGGCGCCGTTCGCTTTAGTCCCCGGGAGCACCCATGAATTGGGCTGACCAGCGCAAGGCGAGTCTGGGAAAATGCGGGGCGGGGCTGCAAATGGTTTATTGTTAGTGCAGGACTGTAGGGTGAGAGACGATGACGAGATGAACATAAAGCATGAATGGAATGTACAGTATCATTGTCTGACGCAGCATATTCGTGTAGTTACCTTCTTGATGAGTATACTGACTGCGTATTATGTTGGTCACTCTGGGTTGTGGTCTTGAGGGGTGTATAGTCAAGAAAACAACGTATCTTCAATTGCCAGATCTCAAATATGAATGAAATTGCTCCAACTTCGAGAGTCATGCCGTGCAGCTTGACCTTGCCCACTCGGCGTTCGACTAAAACTACGTCATATGAGAACGGAGTTCCATAGGGATAGAACCTGCACTCAAACATTCATTCCTCTCAGTCTTCACTAGGCAAATTGGTCGTGGTGTCTGAGGTGAGCTGAAAGTGGAGGCCAATAACACCAAGCTGACAGTGCAGCAAGCTACGAAGTAGGAAGTTGACAGTGTCAAACAGATGCATCATATCATAGCATAGTTAAGCAAACGCAATGAACGAGTGCTATTGTTTAAACAGCAACAATGCCGCAGGTTATCCGAACCTCCGAAGATCGTGGCACAACTGGTGGCATGTGCCCAAGTTGACAGGGCACGCGAGAAGTGAGGCTCCACAGTCGAGTTACGGGATGAACAGCTGTTACAAACGCATTTTTCATCGCGTCAAGTACAACTGTTAACAACGTCCCTGTGCACCGGGGCAGATTCAGTAACACGATCTCGTGCGAGTGAAAGAGTGGCGGGCCAGGGTTCAATCCCATATTATTGAACATCAGCCGATTATCCCCACCCTCAATCAAGTTGGATCTGATATTCAGACACATACATTTACAAGTGTTGCTTATTGTTGACACTATTTCTCCTGCATTGAATAAAGTGTCAATTCATGAAAGTCGTTTGAAGCCCCATAGTGCCCGTTTGCATTGTCGCATTGACAGATCAAGTCACGTACTGCAGCCATTGGCATGCTTAATCACAAACGGAACCAACTACAAAGCAAGGCAAAGCAAAGCATTCATCGAGAGAATCCGGAGTGCTCCTTGCAGCACCAGACAGGGGTCACGGAGCCGCGGTGACCGGAAAATCAAGGGTACCGGGCCAATCATTGACTCCAAAACTGTCTTGATAGAGCCAAAAATGGCCTAGATCCAAAGAGATGGGCGTGGCTGGGGTGTATGTTGCTTGAAGGTAGGTATTTAGCAGTCTCTACAGTGAATTACAGGGCACTTACAGCGGGTGGGAGAATATAATATCCCCGCTTTTATTGGCCTGTGCTGGTCCATGCTGCTCGCGCTGGTACATTGGATTCACCCGTTTGGGTCATGCTGCTGGAGACCGGTATTATTGGAAAAAAGGGACTCAAGTGCTTCTCCGTCTCATTCATTAGAACCTCCTTCACATTCACCACGACTACAACCACTTGACACGCCGGCTGATCACCGCTACTCATCATCCTCGACGTGATCTGAAGCGTGTTAATATCACGGATTAGTTGGTTTCTGCTACTGCTACTCTCTTGGCGGCGCTGTTGCAGTTGCTGCCACTGGCAGGTTGGCAAAAACTTCTGATCTATACGTACCTCTCACCCATTCACATCCTTTCTCAGATTCCTGTCACTTGCAACCTACAACTGTAATCCTCTCTTCGTTTTCTACTATACCCGCGCGTTCTGCTTTTCTACTTTTTCCCTCAACACAATCAACACCTCATTCTCTTTGTTCTCCCGCGTCTCTGCTAGGAACAAACTCTTTCATCGCGCCAGAGTCACGTACGGCTCTGGTTCTCTTTCACTAGGTACCTCACTCCCCCTGTCGCCTGGCGCGTGGCACATTCTCACATCTAACCTCCAGAAAAAGCTGGTACCTGGCCCGCTACTTTACTTTACTTCACTTCAGTTCACCTTCCTACCTTGCATTCCCCTTACGCCTTCACCTCACTCAACCTACATGATCCATCGTACTCGTCATGGCTGAGAACGAGTCTCCCGCAAGGGAACCTTCCACTCGTGGTCGTGGCCGCGGTGGAAGAGGCCGTGGCGGACGAGGTAGAGGTGGTGGTAGAGGTGGCTCTACTGCCGCCTTATCCAAGGCGGCTACCGCAAAGGCTGGTCGTGGTGGCTCACGAAGAGGCCGAGCAAAGAACTTCTCAGATTCGCGTGTTCAAGCTGCCTATGAGCGACAAAGACATCTCAAAGCCAATTACCAAGCTGTTGCTCACGCCCTCAAGCCTGCCCTGCAGGAGCTTGCTGAGCGTACTATCGACGATGCTCTCCAAAATCCGGACAAGTACAAATTTGCTGAAGCGTTCATGCCCGTGATGCAACATCTTCAACGCAACCTTGAAGCCAAATTGGCAGAGCACAAGTGTCGTTATGACAAGGACCTTGAGCTTGCCGAGCATTTGCACCACGCCGACAATTACGTTGCCGAGCAAGAATTCAAGGTATGTCACTTTCGGCTCTGACGTGACGTCCCCATCGCCGAGGTTTCTATGAGGCTCTTGACATTTTACTGACGAACCCACCACAGAATGGTCTTGAAGAGATCGAAGATCAATTCTACCAAAGTCAAGAGAATCGTGCCCGAATTCTCAATTCGTTGTACGACAAGGACCTTCCTGTCGATGTAAGTCAACATTTTCCTCGACTCTTTCATCCCTACTCTGCCTTTCTTCCACCACTTCCACTCCCCAACTCGCTATCTGCCCATTGCGGTAATTGGGGGCGCAATTGCTGACACATATCACACAGGTCGCCGATGAGCAGTATGAGTACAAGATCATCACTGATGAGCACTTCGACAAAGAGTTTGGTATTTATGAATGCTATAAGGATGGTAGTCTAGTACCTTACCCGTCTCGTGTTCCAGGTACTCCCATGTGGCAAAAGGCACGCGACAACGAAGCCGCTGCCGTTGCCGCTGTTGCTGCCGCTGCCGCTGCTCCAGCCAAAGGCCGTGGCCGTGGTCGTGGTGTCAACAAGCGGAGAGCCCAAGAGCAACCTGAGGGCCAACCTACGCCCAAGAAGAATACCAGAAGTAACGCTGAGGATGCCGCTACATCTCCCTCTCTTGCTGCTCCTGCCCCCGCCAAGGGTCTCCTCGCTTCCGCTGCTGAAGTCGAGGCGACACCTGAAGGTACACCAGCTGAGTCGGACTCAACCCCAGCATCCCCAGAGCCTCCCGCCTTTGTCAACGGCATCACGCCTGCTGCTGTTGCTCGAGTCCAGAGTCTCAAGCTGCCTGCTCGTGAAAAGAGCCCTCCCCTGCCAAAGAACATCTCGGATCGAGATGAGCATGGCTTCCGAATCTACAACCAGCGACCCTCTCTACGAGAAAAGGGTATCAACAGCCGTCTTTTCGTGCCTCGTCCATTCGAATTTGAGAGTTGGGAGATTGGTTTCAGAGACACAACGAATGACTCAAGCAAGGGTCATACCCGCGCCAAGCGTGGCAAGTATCTCGATACTCCCAACAGCAATGGTCTTCACATTGACCACTGGTGTAACGGCTACGATTATTCAGCCACAACACCCGAAGACTTCGACAAGGAGCTGGTCAAGCGCTACAGCGTGCATCCAAAGTATGGCATCATCCTGCCTGGTGCACCTGTCATCAAGGCCGAGAAGACTCCTCATGTCATGCCAGGAAAGCCTGTTGTGTACATCGCGAACCCCTCGGGTCGAATTTCTCACGCTTCGCGCTCTTACCTCAAGACCACTAACCACCGTCGTTCTGAGGATAACCCTTGGCGCACCAAGATCGGGGCTTCCATGAGACGATTTTGCAAACTTGACGAAATCGATGCGGATGACATCTCTATCTCTGAGTATGTCCGCCCCGAAGAGGAACTGCGAAGCAAGTCTCTTGGAACTGCTATGATGGAGCTCGAGGCTAGACCTGTTGTCAGCCGAGCGCCATCCGAGTCGGAAGAGCTAGAGGTTGAGGAACAAGAAGATGAGCAAGAGGAGGTGACAGAACCTCAGCCCGAAGCCGGGTTTACCGACCTTTCTGTTCTCGCTTATGCCGGTGCTTTCGTCGAGGCACAGGAAGCTCCCAAGGCTCCCAAGCCTGCGCCCAAGCCAGCTCGTTATGACGCGATTCGCGACGTCTTTACTGATTCTAAGCCTGCACCTGCACTTGAGCCAGACACCAGCTCCAGTGTCGGCCTCGACATCCTAGCTGCACTGAGCAATGTCGTGAGCACCTCTAGCGATCCTGCTCCCATTCAAGAATTAGTTGAAGTCTACGACGCTGCCGCTGTACCTGATCATGCTATGAGCTACGAGCCGGCCCCAGTCGTTGAAGCTCCTCCCATGCTTGAGCCTTTTGGTGTTCAAGAACAACTGGTTTATCGTGATGGCATTGCAAATGGCATGGGCCCCGCGCCCGTTTCCTCGCATGGAATGCATGAGCGTGACCCTCGAAGCTCAGTTTCTCAAACCAATGAGCTTCCACCTGTCACCCCAAGCCAGGCACCTATTGATCCTCGGTACAATCCCAACCCTGTTGAGGTTCCTCAAGGGTACATGCACCAGCCTCGCGCACAACTGCCAATGCAACCGAGCGGCCCAGTGCATGGCCATCCTGGAGAGCCCATGCCCTATCCACCTATCCATGAACATGTCGTGCCACAGCATCCGTCAGTACGACACTCAGATTACCCTCCTCCCCTTCCTCCCCAAGGCCCTCCAGTTCAGGACCAGGGGACGTACCTGTCACATAACAGCTACTCGAACCCAGATCACCGTGATGCTCACATGGCCGCTGGCCGTCCCATCGATCCAGGATACCCTCCGCGCCGTATGAGCGGTTACGCCCCCGAAGTTCCGAGCTACTCTCGTGCGTACTGGTCGCAGCCGCCTCCGCCGGGTCCGCCGCCTCCCGGACCTCCAACTGGTGCTCCGGGACCTCCTGGACCGGCTCCAGGCCCAGTGTCTTCTCACTATTCATCCCCAGCTCCTCCTCCTGCGCGGATCCCCTTTTCTCACAATGGCAGCGCCGAGCCCTTACCACCTTTGCGACCATCGCGAGGACGCAACCAGTCCCTCCAAGACGAGACCCTTTTGGATCCTAGCTTACGGTCCGCCGGTCACAATAGCATGGGAGGCTCGTTCTATCCTCCTGGTCCCCCCCCTCCTCGCAACTACCACCGAGGCTATCCTGGCCCCGAGCCACATGGGCCACCACCGCTGCAGCCCATCGCGACAGATCGAATTCTGCCAAACCCGCAGACTGCCGGGCCAGGTTACATGACCTCGCCTCATCAAGGCTACGCACATCAAGTACTTTCTCCAACGTATGCGAACCCCCCTCCTATGCCTCCGCACATGGCTCAAAGCCCCCAAGACAATCCTCAGGGTCTTCCCAATTCGGTTCATCGTCATCGGTCCACCCCTTCCGGGTCGTCTGATGCCAGCAACAAGTATCGAAAGCTTCAGCCCGCCCCCGTTCCCGCGCACCGAGCGTGGCCGAATAAACCCGAGCTCAAGACTATTCCGTACGATCACAAAGAGACCGGGTCCGCCGCCGCACTACCCAGTTCGGGACCGACCCAGATTAGAGGCTGGAGTGTGAATCAAACACGCAAGCGAGGCGGCAAGGAGAAGAACGAGCGAGAGCCTGGCCAAGATCGAGAAGACTCGCGATAGAATGGTGATAACTCTTCGTCAAAGGCAGATGAGCAGACCAAGCCCAAGTCGGCTTTTAAGTCAGTACGATTCGCTGAGCCTCTCGTCGGTCTCCCGCCTGCTGGCCCGAAATCAAACAAACGCAAGGACACTGACTCCAACTCGAACGGAGAAGTCGTCGAGCTTGGGTCTTCAGGAGTGAAACCCGCGAAGAAAAACGGTTCCGTCGTACCAAAGAATGAAGTTATAGTGATCCAAGACGACAACCCGCACAAGCGACAGCTACGCCCTAGAAAGCCTACGACTACTGAGGCGGAACTCACTGTATCATCAGTTGAACCAGCAAAGAAGCAGCAGCCAAAAGTGGTCCAATCGCGCAAGCGCAAGACTGTCGAGACGGAACCTGCCCCCAAGGCAAAGAGAATCAAAATCGTCAGATCCAGCACTTCGAAGAATGCGAACACCCAAGCTTCAAGCTTCACTCCTACAGGCGGCAAGTCCTCGAAGAACGAGGGGCCTTCAGTCAAGGATGAAACTTCCGATGACCTCCAAATCATCATGTGCCAGCCAGCAACCATCACCATCGAGAGCACTGACGAGGGTTCAACTTAGAGCTCAACACTAGGAGGAGAGACAACTGGTAGCAAATATCAGAACCCCTCCCTAACACTACTGCAGCACAGCTGCTATGATACCCCAAAAAATACCATCAAAATCCGGTCTTACCGCACAATGACTTAATCTCATCATCCACATTGAGGGTCTATACCCTCTCTTATTCGCATCGGCGGCGTTAGGCAAGCATGCCCCCGGTCATACAGGGGTAGATCATCTGCATGTTGTTATTTTCTCGCTTCTGGTTTCATTTTCAGCATTGGTTTTTCGCGGACTACTTCGGCTTTCTTCTACTTGCTTTACTATGGAAGCGCAACCCGGGCGCTGGATACACATCGGACAGGACAGGAAGTCCTACATAGCACTCAAAGGAGTCGATTTGTGCCTCTCAAGGAGAACAACGAGGCGCTTGCAAGCATGGTTTTTTGGGGGGAATACAAAAAGCTCAGGGAGAACGTGGATGCACCACGTATATACACACATACTAGGTGTATATAGTTCACAGAACTAAATCAAGACGATTAACTCTACTAGCCTAGTTGTAATGTGAACAGATGACAATGGCTTATATTTTGTGACTTACAAACACGAATTGCTGCATCGAATCCCTAGGCTTCCTTAAATTATGCGCGGTGTCTTAATTATTGTACAAAGGTATCATCTATCCACCACTATCCTTCATCCTCTTAGCTAAGCAACTAAACCCCTCTATATCGCAAGTCGATATCAGATCAAATCATAGCGTGAGCGAAATGGCCAACCCCTACCCCCTCCTGTCGTGTCCAAGCTTTTCTTTCTACAAATCGCCGCGGCATACCATTTTCTAATTGTATGTCGACGAAGTTCGATGTATCGGGCATGTCTACTACTTTGTCTCCGAGTTGTCAGGGTTCGCCGGTGTCTCCTGAGCAGGCTGCTCGGCCGTGGCTTGTGCTGGCTGCTCCCGGTTAGGCTGCTGAGGTGCCTGCGCGGTGTTGAACTGTTGTGTAGGGTCGGCTAGGGAGCCGTCTGGCATGGAGATGAGGTTACCGTTCTGGGGTATTCCGCCAGGAATCATTATGGGGTTGTTGTGATGGGGAAGGGCGCCCATGGCGGTTGGGTCGATGCCCATAGGGAGAGCATCCATGCCACCGCCCAGCATTATGGGTGCACCGCCGTTGGGTACCGTGTGGTCGGTGAGTTGTGACGCACCGAGCGAGCCCTCTGGATGCAGAGGATACATGAGTGCCTCCATGGTGGTACCGTCAAAGACGACCATGTTTTGAATAGGCTGCTGGGTTTGTCCGAGGACGTTGATGACGTCTTGGGCGAGTTGGCCGCCGAGAATCGCTGCCACCGGGGAGATTTCGCTGACGAGGTTCTGGAGGAAGCTGCGCAGAAACTCTGGGCGGAGTGTCTCACTGGGAAGTCCGAGAGCCTTGTGCTTCTGGGTAGCGATCTGCGTGAACAGCTTAAGGTCATCGCGGTTGCTCGGGACCCGGCCGTTCTGAAGCTGCATGAACTCCCAGAGGGCGCGGAGACAAGACAGAGCAGGGGTTACGCTCTTGAGTCGCCGCTTGGACTGGGTGTACTCGGTAGGTAGGACAGCCACGTCGCTGGCAAGGAACCATGTCGAATAGAGCTCGCGCTTGGTGACGGACTCGACTGTCTTGGGGCCCTCCTTGCGGGTTTGAACGTCGACGATGGTGCGTGTACGAGTCTCTGGGCCATTCGACGTGGGCACGTTTCCGACGTCACGCTGGATGACATAGTCGTGCTCGATGAGGTCGCTGAAGATGAAGCCATAGAGTCCGTGGCAGCCGGCAGCATAGAAAGCTTTGCAGTTCAGGCGTGTGGCGGTGTTGATGATGTTGAAAGACTCAGGGTCGAGGTCAGTCGCAATGACAATGTCGTAGCCAGCGAAGTAGCTAGGTCCCTTGGTCTTGACGCCTTCTGTATCTACGTGGACGCGAACACGGGGGTTAAGCTTCTGAAGGGCGGCACTGGCAACTTGAGCGCGGTTCTGGCCAAGAACCTCCTCACCATCAGGGAGGAAGAATTGGGCGCCTCGGTCAGCTTCAGTGACAGTAGCGCTGTCGAGGAGAGTCAGAGAGCCAACACCAGCGAGGACAAGATTTTTTGCGATCTCATTGGCGAGAGCCTTGATGGTGATGAGGAGGATGTTTGCGCTCTGAATCTTTGCCTGGGCGGCCATACCCCAGAGGCGGATTTGACGGTCATAGAGGGCAATCTCATCTGGCGCATGTTAGAGCTATTCTCTAGTGATTATGCGATTCGCTCGCGCAAACTTACCTGCGCTGACAGTAGCAGGAGGGGGTGCCACTGGAAGATCGAAACCGTGATTTTGACCGTTTGGCAAACCCATCCCAGCTTGCATCATGAATGAAGGGTCTGCCATGGGCATCTGCATAGCCATCATGGAGGGGTCTGCCATGAGTGAGGGGTCTGCCAACATGCCCAAAGCCTCAGGGTTCATCGAGTTGAGGAGATGGTCTGGTAGCTGAGGGATACCGTTGCCATTGCCATTGCCGTTGCCGTTGATATTGGCGCTGGCATCGATGGAAGGCATTCCCGCTGAGGCTGAAGCATCTGGGAGCTGTTGCGCTTGAGGCGCAGCTTGAGGCTGGCCTTGATCCTGGTTTGAGGTGTCCATCGGAGATAGAGGTGTGAGACGCGAGATGAAGGCGGAGAATAGAGTTGATAAAGTAAGATGAGGCTGACGAAGTCTCAAGGTCGTCGCTTATCCCTGCGCAAGGCTGAGAGGCCGTCGAGCGATGTCGCAGTGTTGTTATGAATGAGATGAGGCCAAGACGCGTGACGAGAAGAGCCCAGCCTGCTGGGTTAATTTTAGCTCCTCCGAGTTAACCAGACCCTCCTCATTCACCGTATATACAAATACCCGAGCCGAAATTGCGGGCGGATGCGTACGTATGTTTGCTTGTTTGTCAAAGGAAAGCTTGATATATCATAATCGAAATTCGGGCGGTTGTTGGCTTTCAAGGTCAAGGGGCCGTGAACTTAGTGAGCTGGCACTGAAATGATTGGCTAGCAGAAATTGTTAGCGGGATCGACATACAGTACGTGCTGGGTGGGTTTCAAACGCGTTCTGGGGAATTGAATGCACTATACTTGATATTAACTACAAGGTTAATTAACAAATTTAGATGTCTTTCTATCTAACAAAGTGTGTTGTATTGCATATTAGTACTCAATGGTAACTTTTACCTCCATTCAATCATGTTCTGCTGCTTCTATATAGTAGAAACTGTCTCGTACCGACAAGCGGGAACGGTCCGCTGTACTAGATCGATGGTGCCAAAGGCCCCTGATGATCACGTGAAATAAATGGGACGTCAATTATGCTTCTGAGTGAATGGATGTTTGATGAACAGGATGGCCCACGTCTCTCAGTTTCGAGTTCCCTTTGACTGTTGACTGGCGCATTTCTAAAACTAGAGGCTGAAAGGAAAATGGACAAAAAGACAGTATTTAGCCGTGTTGCAACGCCAGGTTCAAGTACGGGTCTTTGAAAGATGTCTGTACTTGGAAGCCACCCAGGTCGGGGCATATAAAACGTAGGTACATAGTTGAGGTACTTTAGCAAATCTCAGGATAGACTTGGATGATATAGGAGAATAATAATACAATTTAAGTATTGTATTTTGTTATTTCATCCTAACATCCTCAAATTTTTGACTTTCATTATTCTTCTCCAAATACCAGGATAGATTACTACCGTCCCCCCTAGACCGCTTGCTGGAATCTGTGGCTTACAGAGGGTAATTCATTTACAGGCCTCCCTCGCTGTGGCTTTTTACCGCCTCTATCCCCCATATGGGGGGTTGGAAAGATCAGCCAGGCTACTACATTTCTGCCTTTCTTCACAAAGAACCTTCTCTTGTATTTATATCTGGTTACGTGTACCATACCGCGGTACTCGCTATAACATTATCTCCTGTGATAAAGCCTCACCGCCGTATATACCGACCCTCGACGCTATCAGCTTTCGTCTTCGTTGGCGTCGTTTCTATTCTCATGGTGAGCCCTGCTGCCCACCCGCTTTGCCCGCTCTCTCTCCGTCGCCCTCCCCGCCAAACAACAACTCTGCTAAGGTAGGCTGGCTCATGTGCGTCGTACGCCTGACCTGGGTGGAGGACGACCTTGGCAATAGAGCAGGGCAAAGAAAAAGACGCAACTCCTCTTTGTTCGGGCGAGCGAGGAATAGTAGGGCGGATGAGAAGAGACAAGCGAAAGACATACAGTAGCTTACACAAAACCCCCACAGCCGAGTCATTTGCACCGTGTTTGTAGGTTATCGCTCCTCAACCGTCGCCTGCGAGAGGATACCAAGGCCAGGCCGTGACTCCAAGAGCCTCTGCTCACGTGGTAGAGAGCGAGAGAATTCGCCATTTGTAGAACCGAGTGCTACATACCGTACCATACCACAACATACAATTACCTCACTTTACCGACTGCGTGAACGACGACAATTAAACAGCCGCTATAATCACATCGCTACCCTTATCCACCTTTAATCCAACAAAAAGACGGGACCATCGCCATCGCCATCCACTTCGCTTCGCCTCGCTTCACTACACCCCACGTCATAAGCCGACCATAATTATAGTCGTAGGCGCCCACCGACTAGTGAAACGAAACCCCCCGTCCCGCAGTTAATTCACAATGTCTGGCCGGTCGGGATCAAACTCGCACCGTCGCCGTTCTCGAGAACCTCTTGACGACTTTCCACCGCTTCCCATGCCACCAAGACTACCATCTCTTCGAGCCCTGGCCCACGCTCAGCGAGATAGAGACCGAGATAGCCCCTCGCCGACTTCATCCAACCGCCCACAGTCCCGACACTGGTCAGCGGCCTCACGCCGCGCCGACCGCATCCGGAACCTGGAGAACAGAGCCCCCGGCCCGGGTTTCGACGACTTTGAACGTCCCATGGACGACGGCTGGCCTACCGCTCGACGTACTGACCGCATGCGTGCTGCCGCTGCCGCCGAGAACAATAGACCCGCCAATCTTGAGGACCTCGATCGTCACCTCGAGGAAGCCAACTCGCACCTACGCGCCCTACTAGACCTCCAGAACCACCCCGGCCTAACTCCTCCGCTCATGCCACCCAACTTCTCCCCTCCCCTCCGCCCTTCAGACCTCCCCGACTCAAATCGACGGCACAAGCGCCGGAAGCTGGATTCCGATCGTCTCGCGCCCGCCTACCGGGGCTTTCGCTATGGAAAGTATGGCCAGGTCGAGCAGGGCGACCTCAAGATGGAGATTGTTAGTTGTGACGGAGGCATGTTCTCCAACGAGTCGTCGTACGCAGCCGAGAATATCCTCAAGGACGACACCTCGGTGTACTGCACAAAGGGAAATCGGTGCAACATAGTGTTGAGGCACCAGGGCGGCACCGTCTTTACTCTCCGGGAGCTAGTCATCAAGGCGCCTGCGTCGATGAACTATTCACATCCGTATGTTGCCCCATGCGTAGTCGTGTGACACGGGCAGCGTGGCTGACTATGCAACAGCGTGAGAGAAGGAATGGTTTTTGTAGCCATGAACCAGGACGAAGTGCTTAGTCGGACAGCCCAGTATCAGATTCAATATGCACCAAGGAACGAGTCAAATCATGAGGAAGGAGACCCGCGAGCTTTGCAGCCCATACCGACCGACATAATATCAGTCCAACACCACGAAAATGGAACTACAACAACGAGATCACGGCCAGCATATGTCTACCGCAGTAGCACTGACGACTACGAGTCACGGACTCCCCAGATGCCTCGAGAGTTCGCCTCAAACCTCCCCGAGTTCCAAGTTACCACCGAGTGTAGCGACGATGAAGAGGACGAGTTTGATGGCCCTCGTTTCCTCCGTCGCGCACCTAATCGCATTGGCTCACTCCCCTTTGAAACCCTCGATTCCGACTCCGACGAAGGCGGCAACCCCTTTGATCCCGAATACCTCGACGACCACCATCCCTCCCACTGGCGCCTTTACAGCAGTGCCGCTAACACCAGCGGCCCAGGCTTCTCCCCCCCTTCATCGCGTCGCCGCGAACGAGAGAGGGAGCGTGAGAGGGAACGAGAGCGAGAACGGGAGCGGGAACACGATCGCTCTAACCTGACCCTCACCGCGGCCTGGGAAGCCCACGCCTCTGCCACGCAAGATGCTGTACGCGCCGTTGGTGGTGGCGAGCTCCTCTCTCCCCATGCTCGCTTCTACATCGAAAAGAAGAAGAGCAAGTGTACCATTCGCTTTGACCCCCCTGTATCAGGTCGATTTATCCTCCTCAAGATGTGGAGCTCCCACCATGACCCTACCAGCAACATTGATATTCAGTCCATTCTGGCTCGAGGTTACGCAGGACCCCGCTATTTTCCCTCGGTTCAGCTACGCTGAAACCACTCGTACTTGGAAATCATCAAGATATGTGTGTTTAGCGAAGTCTGAATCGTCTATCATGTGGCGTAAAATGGCAGTATACCCCAAACAAATGTTGATTGGCTCTCATGTTCTTGAAGGTTATAATTTAGAAGCATCAGTTACAAAGTCGGGCAGAAGAATTGATTGGAATCAAGAAGCACTTTTCGATTCAGCCCAATACCATCTACCGTTGTAAAGATACTTGCAGTCCAAACCAGTCAACCCATGCGCCAAACCGACGACCATCTTTCTGATACTAATGATGCTGAATGCCAACAAGCTGGACTCCCAAACCAATGCGCCAAACCGCCGACCATCCTTCTGATACTGATGATGCAGAATGCCGAGAAGCTAAACCCTAAACCCATCAAACCCGATGTCCATCGCACAACCATCATCGGAGCTCTCGATCCCAGGACTGATCCTTCCGTTTCAGCCGCCCAAGATTGAAGTATCGCCATTAGACCCGGCTAGTGCGGCGGCCGTTGGGGCGCGTGGAAGCGTCAGGGGCCGAGTCCATTGGGACGTCCAGGACAGCCGCCATCAGGGTAAGTAAGATGGCAATGGCCCTGTGGCATGGTAAGCGAGTGGTGATCGTGGTGCAGGTTGGACAGACTTACAAATTGATGTGGGCAGCGACGACTGATATTGAGGCAAGTCTCCAGGTAACAGCGAATGGGAACTCGAGACTGAGAGACGACCACCCATGGTAGAAGGCAGTCAAGAAGATAAAGGTGATCACGGCACTGAGCTGGAAGACATAGTGGGCGGCGCGGTTCTTTAATTGTCGACCTCCGGTGAAGAGACACAGCAGTGCGAGGGAGGTGATGAACCAGGTAATAAAGAAGATGACTGCCAGGAAGAGAAACGGGACCATGGAGGTGGCCAGGTAATCAGTTGGGTTTCGAACCATTTGTCGGCCATTGTTTCCCCACTTCAGATAGGGTTCCTTAGAAATCCCTTCCTGGACATGCTTTTGTTTGTAGAGGCCGGCATGTACATATGTGAATTGAAAAGCAGTAATGGCGTTGAGAACGCCGGCGGCCAAGTTCGTGGCGGCGAAGATGGCAAGCAAGAGTTGCAGGATCGCACGGCTCACGGGACCAGCACGGCCCTTGAAGCAGTTGAGCTTCATGATGATACACGAAATGAATGCAGGGGATGTAGTGTAGTGTAGTGTATGATGATGAAGAAGAAGAGCAGCTCGAGAGGGAAGACGTGGTTTTATCCATCTCTGCGTGCCTTCCTTCCTTCCTTCCTTCCTTCCATTGTTGCGGCTTTGTCATGGAAGGAAGAGGAAGAGGAAGAGGAAGAGGAAGAGGAAGAGGAAGTTGCGTACGGGGAAGTGTAGTCGAGATCTTGTCAAATATCATCACTAAATTAGGATGAATCTTTAGTACCTCAGTGAATCTTTAGTATCTATCTTACTGAATCTCTATAGTAGTTTAGACTAACCCTTTCCTAACCTTATTAATAGTATATATGGCTGAGGTTTCTCGAGATCTAGCTGAATCGACTGCTACGTTCTCCTCATATTCATACCTACCTAGTTGGAAGACCCAGGCTCTTTCTTCAACTGTAGTAGGCGAAGTAAGGTAAGAGTGGTAGATGTGCTCATAGTTTCTTTAAAGTGCGCATCTATGGTGCGCGGTAAGAGTTGGGTTCTTCAACTGCCCAAACCAGAAGTGCTTCGAATCTGAGGCAAGTAGGTACGCGGACAGGTCCTAGGGAAGAAAAGCACAGCAGACGGTCCAGCTAGATCTTGAGAGAACTCAGTCATGATCATATGTGTAAATAAAGTTGAAGGGGTTTTAATCTACTATGAAGATTGAATAGTATCGGTGCTAAAGACCCATAATCCATACAAGATCACCCAATTTCAGGTTACAACAATTGCCTGCCTGATCATCTCTACTAGGTATATTAAGACAGAACATCCCATGGCATGACCTGGTTGAGAATTGTTTCAGTTGCGAGTGTGGTAGAAGAAAGAGGTTGGGGCTTCCGCAAGCGAACTATGGCAATGACGATGATGGTGGAACCGGTACAAATGACGAGGGAAGGGTCGAGGCTGGCTGAAGCTGCCCAGGATTGACGACATGGCAGTCTGAACGGGTTGGGTTCATTCGCCAAGACCTCAGACGGCAGAGCTGAGCAGGAGCTGGAATTCGGTGAAGATGCTATTCCAGCAATCAAGTTCGAGCCTTCGAGGGTGGTTTATACTCCAATACATCATCGTCCAACATATCGATCCGGGCAAAAGCGGCCGACAGGTGGGTGCTGGAGACTTTCAAGTTTCATCCCAAGAGCCGAGACTGTGCCTGAGAACTCCACATGGCGATCGGCCATTCACAACCTTGCGATGATGGAGGCAACTTGACGCCATAGCCAAACTCCTGATCAGCTTGAATGACCACAAGACAAGCCACAAGGCGCCACAGATCGTGGCAACCATCAACGTGCCGAGTCCTAACTCTGTTCCTGTTCTAGGAAGAGGTTAACTTAGGGGACTAGATGGGGAAGGGAATGGCCTCGACTCGCCAAGAGGCGGTCAGAGTTTGGCGAGGCTCGTGGGCTGAAGAATGGATATGCAAAGAAAAGCTTGAGATTTTTGGCGTTGACGAAATGCTTTGACTTTACTTTAGTTACTCTTCTATCTGCAGGTCCCCGTCCCGTTGAAGATGTGCAGGGGACGTTGAACGGGTTGTATCTTTGTGCAGTAGTGTTATGCAGGTAAGGTGATACTGCATGATTTATGGACAACGTTGGTCCGTCGGTCTGTTTTTAATTGCGGGCTTAGTTTCAGGGACCCAACAGTGAGGGAATATTCATCCAAGGAGTCATTGACAGCGGGCATCTATGCGATCCAGGCCTCAATATTGAATCGAGTTCCCTTGATCATCAACTATTGCCTCGATGGGTCACTCATGACTCTACAAACTACGTAGGGCGAGACCAACCTCCAACTACGTCAAGCCCGAAGCTATAAAGTGGTCGGCTGGAGACAGTGGCGCGTCCCTACATTCCTCGGCGTTCAGGGATCAACGCTAGGGCGTTACCAAGCTCGGCTGGCTTGCCCGCCAACAGTTGTAGTGAGACACTATGAGACGAAATCTACCACTGTCTTTTCCGGAAAGAGTCTCAGAGACAAATCGAACGGCTTCCTTAGAAATGCAGATACGCTCATACTTTATAGATTGACTTGATAGTCGCTCGGAGCTATATCAACTGGTGGCTGTAGAATTGCCTAATCTGTACAAGTCCGTTCAATGCCACTAAAAGACCCCTCCACAGGACCCATCAACCACTCGACTCACCCCAATCAACCCATCTCCATCCAACCATGAGAGGAACTTAGCCCGTCCATTCGTGAAGGGTCCTTGGTTGGTCTGGTCTGGTGCTTGGGTTGCCAGCCGAACCCGGCCACACACAGAAAGACTGTGCAGGTGGTGTTCAGGTTATTATCTTGCCCTCCTCATCCGCCATTAAATCACTTCTCCTCCATCGTCAACTCTCTCGCGCCCACCACCTACTATTCTCTCACCAAATCTCCCCGTCCAAGTTCTATACGAAACAATCAACTCCAACATTCTCCACCCAATATATTTCAACACGATCGTCACTACTAGCGTCCTTCTGGTGCTTGTTTTACTGGGTTCCTTTCCTTGGACCCCTGCTCCGTCAAATCTCCCAAACCCCTTGGAACCGAAACGTTAGCAATTATGCAGCCTCTGGATCCCCAGGGGCTCGTAGACGATCGAGCTGTCGAGGAGGAGCATGGACAGTTTCCCATCGACTACCGTTCGCGTCTAACAGGGCCGAGTTCCCCTGGCTCCAGTATTCGCGCTTCGACCGCCCGGAGACGAGCTGCTCTGACAAACAAACCCGTCAACAACCATCTATCAGAAACAACATCCCTCCGTCTCTCCCCCGCGGCCCTCAAGACTCCCTCCGCTCCTCAGCCGAAACCTCGTTCAGTTCCTGTCCCTCTTGAGTTGGCTCCTCCTTCAGCTGCGCATCATCTTCCCAGCTCTTCCGTACGAACCCGCGATTCCGGATCTCATGTAGAACCTACCTCCCCCAAGCTCCAGTCTCCTTTGCGCCAGTCAATCACCTTCAACGATACCAACTTTGACGTTGAATCACAACTCTACAAACCCAGGTCCCTCTCTGTCGACATGTCTTTTACTGGTGATAGGAGGTCTACTACAGCCAGGTCTAGATCAAGCTTGCCTGCCGTTGCGGAGGAAACTCCCCGAAACCGTTTCCCAAATTGGTTCTCGCGTCCCAACCCATCATCACCTTCGTCTTCAGTTGATCCGGAACCTCGACGGCGCAGCACGTCCTCCGCTCGCAGGTCTTCCACTCCAACTGGGTTAACTCGATTCAACTTCTTTGGCTCTAGTTCTCCTTCTATTGCTTCCCCTTCGGAGGCACAAAACGAAGCCCTCATGAATCTCGATATCGAAAAGGGCCTCTTTCCCAACGGCGCTCCTGTCGAGGGAACCGCATTCTCGCCATCTGCTTTCAAGAATCTACAGATGAACGCCACTGGTCTACTGAGCAAGTTCCAGGCTGCTTATGAACAACGCACAGCTGAATTCAATGAACTTCGGGCTGAGCGTGATATCCAAGAATTCGACAAGAGTGATGCCGAGGCCAGGGTTCAGAAACTTGAGAAGCAGCTTGAGGACCAAGCTTCACAGATGACTGAGCGTGACGCTATGATTGAGTATCTGCTCAACCGGTTAGCACAAGAGAAGGATCGCACATATGAAGATCCGAATGGCGACAAAGAGAACGTCAACTCAGCAGCTTCGACCGTGTCGGAAGACCTGGGTGTTGACGAGGACCGATTAAGACGCTGGCGAAAGAGTACCTCAACATCGTCTGACGATGAGAGTGTGGACGAGGCCAGTGTCTTTTCTCGATCCCGAAGCCCAACTATCTGCACCAGCATGTCAGATATAAGCCCCATAACAGCGCCTCTTCCTCAGCCCAAGCCGGTTACTCTTGAGCCTCCCCGCGCTACACGAGGCAGCAACCCTCAGATGAACACATTCCAAAAACTCATCAGAGGCATGTCTGGCGAGGTACTGAAACCAGCCACCACCACTACCACGACTTGCCGCAATTGCCAAGGACAAAACGCCAGTATGGCTTGGGACACAGTCAATCTCCTTAAGGATGAAAACAAGGGACTCAAGGATAGAGTGGAAGAATTGGAAACAGCAGTGGAGGGTGCTCTGGATGCTGTTAATGGTCTTGGGTTATGATACAGCTTCAAGCTGTGACCGAAGTCATGATGACCTGATGTGAGGCCCTTGACGGGTACTCAACTGCATTGGTACATGGAAAACGGCGTTACGATCGCATCGTACTGCGTGGCGGCTTTAAAATGGTCTATTTTTGTTTATTGGTGTTTTGGGGTTATAAAGCCGAACTGGGTATACGGCGGCGTTTCTGGGCATTTGATACCATTCTGCATACTAGGTCTGAGGACCATTTTAACCCTCGTTAGCATAGAGACAGGCCAGTCTCGAGAGATACCTTTATCATGATTTGAACTACTAGATTGAACCAATCTGAACCATTACATGAGTTTCCTAATTGAAATCCTGAGTGTCTGCGGATGAAGGACGGCTAATGAAACACATGATGGCCATACAGCCTGCGTTGAGAATCGTTACGAAGGACCAAGAAGCAGGTCTTATCACCTACAATATATGAAAGATTCTTACGGGACGTCGCGTAGCGTTGAGACCTCCATGCTTCAATGTGTGTCACCGTTTGACGTCCTCCCCAGCCACAACAACTCTATCAGTCACAAAGGCACAACTCTCTCTCTTTCTCTGCCGTTCTTTGCTTTGGAATATTCTTTCCAATTGACGGGTTCCATAATCTGATCGAACACCTTCCCCGCTGCACGAGACATATGTACAAGACTTCTCGCATGCATTCCAGCTCAGCCTAGCTCTTCGCTCCCCATACACGCCCTCTAGATCACCTCGCCGTGCGACTCAACGTGATGATGCTCGTCCTGGAGGAAGAAATATTCGTAGCCGCAGTAGGCAGTGAAAGCGACTGTCGCGATGCCGAGACCGGGGAAACCACTCCTGAGACGGTTCCAACGGGTGTAGGGGCCCTGGTATCGCCAGGCCTCACTGGAGAGAAGGGATAGTCAGCACAACGGGCCCTGGATATGGCTGAAGGGTTAACAAAAGGTAATTACGGACTTTCGCTCCCAGGGATCGTATCGAGGCTGGCCGATGGATGCTTGGAAGGCCCGCATGTTGAAGCCGGTGATGTTGGGCTTGGGTCCGCCCGCGGCGGCTCGTAGCACTCTACATAGCGCAGTAGTTAGAAACCAAGCTCATATTCGTCAATAGCAGAGGCCAATTGATGCAATAGCAACTGCAGAAGTGCGCGTCATACCTCGTAGCAAGCATCGTGGGCTGAAAGGAGAGAGTCTGGCTGGTGGTTGGATCTGACGACAAATGAAATGGGCGAATGGAGAGCGAGCCAATTCGACGTTAGTGATGCTCTGCTCTCTCCCCGTCACTGTAAACTGGGGCTCTTTGCTCGGCTGGCACGCACAAGGACGGATCGGATCAAAGTAGGCCGGTCCCTCCGACATGACGCACGGACCATTCGATTCCCGCCCTCCTCATCTGTGTGTGCCCTCAAGAGTAGAAGCATATCATCGACCACTTATTGAAGCTTTTATCCCCCTCTCTGGACGCTTATCGCTAGCTAAGAAATTCAAAGACCAAAGGAACATTATTCGGGGCAGCGAGCGAACTTTTTTCTTGCCGTTGGAGGAACAGCCCCCCGGCGCATATCTCTATCGTCACTCTCCCACCCACTCACTCCACCATTCGACGTGGAATCAGATAAACCACCCGCCGAAACAGCACCCACGTCACGAGCGCTCGACGACATCCATTGCTATCGCAGGTATTCGATTCGACCTGTGAGATATTCGCAGTACCCATTCGATCTTTCGACGCTATCTCAATGAGCAGCCGTCGCGGCCGTCGAGGTAACACGTATCAATCCCAACCGTCGCGTTAGAGACCGCCGTCAAACGACCTCAGCCCTTTCCGGCCTCCAATACCTCCAGTACCCCCAATACCTCCAGAATTCGCAAATTCTGGTCGGAAAAGAACCTCTCGACATAAAATCCCCACTATCTATTCGCAATCCGAAGCGTACCATCAAACACACCGCAGCGTTGGTGCCGAACGAGCCTTTGCTAGGAACAACGTTTTTAACCAAAACTACTTCATGCCGCCGCCGCAACTTCGGGGCTTCGGCGGGGGGCCTGCCGTCGCAGCGCCATATCACCAGGGTGGTTTCCCCTCCCACGCTCAACCGCAAGGAGGCCATATGGGCGCAAACCAATACCTAAATAACAATGCGCAGCTGGGGCCTTTTTCTACTGCCAACGGCAATGCCTTCACTACAGCTGGCCTCAACGGCCAAGGGTTCGCTGACACAGGATTTGGGAGTCAGAGCGCAAGAATGGGCTTCCATGGCCCCGCTGCCGCACTACAACAACCACAGCATGGACAGGTTCACCAGAACATGTTGATGGAGCATCCAGGAATCAGATCGCATCCTAACAAGGGCAGAATACGAGAAGTATGGAAGCACAACTTGCACGAGGAAATGGCTGTGTTGCGAGATCTGGTGGATAAGTACCCCTACATTGCCATGGTAAGGTTCAAGAAATAAGCGCCGTCTCTCAAGATGTGCTAATGGTTGTGAAAAGGATACCGAGTTTCCAGGTGTAGTTTCAAGACCAATGGGAGGATTCCGAGGGAAAAGCGACTACCACTACCAATGTTTGCGAACCAACGTCGACATGCTCAAGGTTATCCAGATTGGTCTCACTTTCTTTAACGACGACGGCGAGACTCCACCAGCACGACCCACGAACGATCTCAAGCTCGGCACAGCTGCTCAAAGGGCAGCAACCAATGCTCCCTTCCCTTGCTCATGGCAGTTCAACTTCAAGTTTTCCCTAAAGGACGACATGTACAACGAGAAATCTATAGAATCACTCCAGCAAGCCGGTATCGACTTCAATCTCCTCGAGCGCGACGGTATCGACCCCCACGAATTCGCTTCCCTCCTTATTCCTTCGGGTCTCGTATGCTTCGATAACGTCCGATGGATTTCGTTTCACGGTGGTTACGATTTTGGCTATCTAACTAAGCTCCTCATCTGCATGCCCCTCCCTAATGATGAGGTCGACTTTGATCACAAGATGAAGCTTTATTTCCCAACGACATATGACGTCAAGCACCTGATGAAGCATGCTATCAGACTTCACAATTCGGGTCTTCTCACACCAAACGATCCTAGTAGTGCTGAGATCCTGCAAAAGTTTGAACACAAATCCGGGCTCGAAAACATTGCCGAGACACTCAAGATCAAGCGCGTTGGCTCAGCCCATCAAGCAGGTTCCGACTCCCTGCTCACTGGCAAGGTATTCTTCCAGATGCGCGACAAGATCTTTGCTGGCGACATCCCTGATGAGCATGTCGGCAAGGTCTGGGGTCTGGGGTTCCCTGACTCCAGTGTACTCATGTCGATGATGAACCAGCAAAGTGGTAACGACAACCAGACCAACGGCAACGGGCCCAGCACACCCAACACCACGAGCGCTGGGCTGGTTACTACCCCTGGACCCCAAGGACACAATGGCATCATCAATACAGGACCTATGACTCCTGGAGGAGGCGGCGGTGTGTTTGGCAGCTTTGCTTTTGGCGGAAACCGATGAAGAATAGGCCCTGTGGAAGCTCTTTGCTTCTGAGGCTATGAAATATGTTGATCCTTTTAATGCTTCTGAGCCTCTTGCATTGTGCCCCTTTTGCCATTCACCTACACCTTTTCCTTATAACCGTTCGTTCTATTATAAACAAGGCATCATTTTGTATGAAACGGGACAAGGTGGCGGGACCTTACACGTTTCCACCCTCCTTGATATCGTGCTCTTCACATGCCACTCCGATACTCTGCACGGTTTTCACGTTTTTGATATAGGAAGTTTGAGGTTTCCAGGGAATCAACGGAAAAAAGGACCGGGAAAGACATGGATGGGAGGGGATTCTGCTGGTTTATGTGGTTCAGGTGGCGCCGCGCTGTATGCTGTATTGTATGGTTAACTGGGGAGTTAGCACCTTGAATTTGACTCTTGTGAAGTTATTTGCATTGTCCTAATCGCTTATACTTGTGTATACGGCTTGCCAAAATCTGAATAGCTCTGCTATGTCTGCGGCGATGCGCTGTGGTTTCGTAATGTACTTGACTGTATGCCCTGAACGCCAAACCTGGAACTATGCCCTTATAACGCCTAAACCCATTTACATCTTGGTGATCCTGAACAAGCTCCCATCTTTACGTGATGTAGACCTTCTTAAGTGTCTCGGCGGGGAAAATCTCACCCGTCCGCAAATCCTTGACCTGGTCCAAAGGTAAGCCATTCTTTCTGGCCTGGGTTTCCAGGCGATCGCTTCCGTAGACGCTCCCGTTGGGAAGGAGTCGAAGGTCATGCTCGACATGGCTTTGTGTGTGATGAGCGTACGGTACGTTGCGCGCGAGTTCGTTGAGCTCGGTAGAGCAGATGGGGCAAACGCCGTGGCCGAGCGTTGAAGCTGCTGCCGCCGCCGCTTCGGATGGACCAGGGGTATGAGTCGCAGATGAGGCGTGAGATGATGGCGCAGAGGAGTGAGCGTGGCACGCGGGTGTCTTGAGGGCGGAGAGACCAGAGGAGAGCGCAACATGAAGAAGCGGCACCGCAGGAAGGGCAAGGAGCTGATTGTGTGTCGTCGTGAAGATGTCGGCAAGTTCAGCCCAGCGGGAGGGCTTATAGAGATCTCGGTATGCCTCGGAGGCGGGTGAGTTTGGAGGGAAAGCAAGGAGACCACAGGCTTTCCGAACTTCGCGGGGGAACGAGGCATGGTACGGAATGAGGTGCTTCTTTGCGTGGGCGATGGCTTCGGTGAGCTTGGTTGAGGATTGAGAGCGGACTAGTTCGATATATTGCTGGAAGCGAAGCATGAACTCGAGTTTACTCTGTGAGAATGTTAGTATAACATGGAATAGGAATGTGGATGGAGAAAAACGCACCTCCATCTTTCGAAGCTCTTTCTTGTTGTCGGTGCACCATGCCAGAGCCTCAGTAACGCTCCCTTTCATAAGGGCATCCCGAATACGGCTCGCAGCTACAAAAGTATCGACGTCAACAAGATTAGTGATGCCGCGCTGCTGCGCCAACTCTGCCGCCGTATCGTTGTATCCACGTCGAAGTAGATAGTCTGCCAACAGCCGATCCAACCTCTTCCTGCTCCAGTTCTCGTACTTGACATCTTCCACAGAGTCCATCGTGTATAATTCGTCGAGATGGGCGATACGGGCAGCAGCCTGGGTGTGCAGGCGTGCTTCCTCAGCGGCGTTGGCGGCGAGTTTGCGCTTCACGCCGCGCATGCGGGAGATCATGGCGTCGAGGTTACGGAGGACATCTTGCTGTGATGCGCGACCGGAGACGGCGGCGGTGGCCGAGTCTTTGAGAAGTGTCTTGAGAGCGGATGTATCTTTCTCGATGGTGAAGTGAGCGGCGCGGAAGTTCTTACGGAGGAGTTCGGAAGGGAGACGAAGGAGCGGTTGATCCTGGTGTTGGTTGTCAGTGGTGGACTATCAAGAAGCGGTGATGGAGTGGTGGACTTGCAAGTAGCAGATGTTCGTTGTGTTTAATCTGGGAGAGTTCGTGGTCTCCCATTGTGAAGGTTGGTTTAGTTATTCAGAGAGGTAACTTGGGACATGTAGTGCCCATGGAAGGCGGAGGTTGAATGCTCCGATGATAGGAATCGCTTTACGTTATCGTGCCCAGGATAAGAGTGAAGTCAAGTCAAGTCAAAGTGAAGTGGGTTGTGTCATGCATGGAGTGGATGAGCTCCGAGGTACGTACATGACCTCCACTCCCGTCCCGTCCTCGGAATATGGGATGTGGGGCCCCGGCTTGGTCAAGAAATCCCGCTGTAAGCGAGCATAAGTGAATGATGGCCTCAGTGAATCAATACTGCTACTACCACCACCTACGTATACGACTATCTGTCATAGATAAGTTATATACAAGCAGACATAGATTCCGACTACGGATAGATAGCCATTGGCATCCACTTCTCAGTGTTCGTGATCAACCTGCATCTGGTATGACAAGAGTCTCCTCTGGCCCCAAGGTCGGTTGGCTGCATGAAACAGATATACTACGTAGATCAAGGGTATTGTCATGTAGCTAGCTGGCTGGCTACTCGGGTCTCGCTGTGACACCTGGCGTTGTCTTTCAAGACGAATCCAATGATAGAAGTCGAACAAAGCCAATATTGGCCTCGTTAGAAACAGACCCCACCAAGGTGTTCGTCTGTGATTCACAACGGGACGAGCTGAGCGAGCTAGGTGAGGTCCCTGTCCTGTGTCGGATCATCTGTCGCAGATATCTTAGGACGCAACCTGTTTCACCTCACGGGCGTCAAGTGATGCCCGCAGGATGGGATCAGGTGATTAGTTACCAGGCTCCTCATTGTTCTGGTGGTGTGGTGTGTTGTGTCGTTGGGAAGACGGGGGTTCCCTTCATTGGTCTGTGCTGTGTAATTGCTCTTCCCGCATTTGGGACTCTGGGGTCTTTACTTGAAAGTTGACGGAGAGAATCAGGCTTATTTTTGATGTTTTGGTGTGTGAGGACCCGAAACGAGTTTGGAGTTGGGTTGCGTGCCTCGGGAGCGCCTTGTGCGGACAATGTACACCATTTGGAAGTCTATTTCGCGCCATCACTCACCTTTTGGGGGTTCATTGCAGAGATGATAGCCGAGAGGGGTCTTGTATATAGTGAGAAAAGAGTCATTCATACCAAGTTCGTAGTAGTAAGATACCTAGGTACTCATTCATCTCTTTCAGAGGTACCTACCTGCACTTTCCACATTCATTCATTCTTGCTTGCACCTTTAGAAGGCAACCACCCCCATTTCAGAGCATATGTGGCTCATCCGACCTTCCTATTGGTCGCCCTCTTATTGCGGCCTCTTTTTGCAGCCTCAGGCACTAATGCCCCCTCTCACTCGCGTCAACTTATTTATCTTACCAGCCTCACCCACTTGCACGTGTTCACCCTCTTCCTCCGCCGCGTGACCCGACTCGTTCGCCCAGTACCAGCCCGCCCCAG
The DNA here is from genome assembly GCA_013266185.1 of Fusarium sarcochroum. Classification (NCBI taxonomy): domain Eukaryota; kingdom Fungi; phylum Ascomycota; class Sordariomycetes; order Hypocreales; family Nectriaceae; genus Fusarium; species Fusarium sarcochroum. The sequence goes on from JABEXW010000895.1 coordinate 27,030, forward strand.
CCAAAGAAGCCATCAGAGAGAGATTCAGTCTCCCTATTTTCCCCTTTTGTAACATAAAGATCCTCGCGTCTTCGTCTTATCCAAACGCGTATCAGAAGCTCAAGATTTGCTTCTTTCGCTTTATTTTTTAACTTTGCTGAGTTTTGGTTCTGGTTGTTGACGGACGCGAACCTGTCAGGTCGACTTACTTATCCACTGGGACTCGCGCGATATCACGAGGTAGATCCCGCCAAACACGTGAGACGAGAAACTCGTGATCTCGCACGCCTCAAGGCACATGATCTGGGAGGTATGTCGCTGTTATGCATCTCATTCACTTCACGATACCTTCATTTCATGCTGCGCGCATTATGCTTCTTTTTCCATGGCAAATATTTGCGCATTTTATTTTCGTGATGCATCTCGCCAAGTGGCCGCGTCTTCAATCATCATCACTGTTGCGACCTCGCGTCGCTTGCTATCATGAGCATGCACATGCTTCGAACCGTCCCTTATCGTCGCAGAAACTCCAACGTCTGCTACTTCACAAGGCTTAGTAGTTGACGTTGTATTGTACTCATCCCGACAAGAGTGATTGAATCAGCATCGACGCGTCGTCTCATCTTGTCTCCGCAGCACCATCGCTACACTCACTCTTGCTTGCTATTCAGTCACCACTAAAGCTCAAGCGAGCCTCCCCCTTCTGCCACCTTATGTCGCAAACCTGATGCAAAGATTCAGGGTCTGCCTCTTTGATAACAAGGCTAGCGCATCTCATGCCCACGTGTTCCAGTCGACACTTGCACTCAACCACAGCTGCTAGATACCTTCTCTTGTGACCGCGACTAGATCCTGTTTCCTCTTCTTTTCCTTTTTTTACACTTCATCTACCCGTATCTTAATCTTGCAGCGAGTTTATTCTAACTGCTTTGCCCTACTCAGATCTTTGACTGATCGTCAACGTCTCTCATCTGTGGCCTCGACATCGTCAAACCCTGCGCTCAGCCTTAATTCCTGGCGAGTGCTTCTGATCGAACAACCCCTGCTCAAGACCACATCTTTTCGATAACTATCTCACGCCTCGTAACAACTGGGCCATGGCTGAAGTTCTCTCCGAACAGCCTGACCTCTCTAGCCTGACCGGCTCCCCCGGCCAGAAGCGGAAGCGCGAATCCGGCAGCCCTGATCTCTCCAGGAATAAGCGTCCTGCACCAGCTGCACACATGTCTACCGATCCCGCTTCATTCATCGATGGCGCCATTGAAACTCAGGTAGTCAACGCAAATGGCGTGAATGTGGCCGATTTCAACGCTCTCCAACAAGCTGCCCAAGCTGATCACGATCACCCCGAGGCCCCTGACACCACCAGTGCCACCAGCACTGCTCAGGCTGCTCTCGGAATGTATCCTACTCTGCATGTTCCACCTTCGACAGAAGAACAGTTTGCAGCTCAGGTCGCGGCTGATCCTGATCACGGCCATGATACATCATTCAACCCTGATGTGACGCCTACAGTCGACGGTATTATGGACCCTCCTCCTCCGGTCGCTCCTCAGCATCAGCACACGCCACCCAACGGGGTCCCGCATCAACCACCACGGTACAATCCTGCAGCCACCAACCCTAAACCAACGGTTGGATCAGAGGAGTGGCATAAGATGAGAAAAGATAACCACAAAGAAGGTACGGTTACGACTATTCTCTCTTCTACATAACGATAGCTAACAGAACATAGTTGAGCGTCGTCGTCGCGAAACAATCAATGAAGGAATCAACGAACTCGCCAAGATAGTTCCTGGTTGCGAGAAGAACAAGGGTTCTATACTGCAGCGCGCGGTCAGCTTCATCTCTCAGCTTAAAGAAAACGAGCAGCAAAACATTGAGAAGTGGACGCTCGAGAAGTTGCTTACGGAGCAAGCCATTACCGAGCTGAGTGCTTCCAATGACAAACTCAAACAAGAGTGTGAGCGCCTTTACCGCGAACTCGAGACTTGGAAGCGAGTGGCCCAGAATGCCGGCCTTGAGCCTCCCCAGCCTAAGGAGGAGAACACTACCGCAACTACGTCGAGCTAGGAGCCTCATACAGCTTTGGTATTCTCTCCGATATCATAACTACTTCCATTTTAAAGTATACCCCTGCCTAATACTGGCTTTGCAATCATTCGCATGTTGCGTATCTTTGCTCGTCAGCCCGGTTCTGTTTTCGTCTGTCATTTTTGTCCTTTGTCGTGGGACTTCCGAGCGACATTCTTGTGAAGCCAGGGGCGTTCAAAAAGCACCATAAGTGGTATCTTCTTGGTGCATACGAGTAGTCTCCTGGTATAAACGAATCATGTTGTCCCTGGTCTGGTTTGATAGTTTAAGTAGCTTGGCGTTGGTGGATGTATTCAATCCTAGGTCAGCAGAAGGTTGAAATAACGGGCCTGCTTCACGGTGCAATATGATATGATAGCTTGAGTGTTGAAACGAGTTGATAGAACAGCTTCTTCCTATGATGTGTCTATCCAGTCGTGTCTCTCGACCAGATTACATCTGTGACGGCCATGATCAAGGTAGACTGTCATGAATTCACGTCTTCACACTCATCAGTCACTGGGATAGTCCCCGTCGTGTCCAGTAAAAGATCTTATTTTGTCGAACTTTTGTTCATATTGCGTTCAAACACGAGTAATTAGGCCCTATTGAGACTGTGAAAATGTAGATCATGACCCCCTTTTTTTTTATCCATGCCACTGCCATCCAACCCCTTGATCTCAGCCCCCGTCACGATCGCGACTTCACCTAATGCTTCTCTTCTCCACGCAACCTTACACCCTCCCTTGTTTTGATGGGCCCCTTTCTCTTCATTTCTTTCTTCCATTGACAGCCAAAAACCAGTAGAACTGACCCAAACACACCCATTTAGCGGGCGAGACAAGCGTGAACAAGCTAGAACTTGAACTGCCCCATGTGATTGAGACCCGACCGACCCGTCTCCCAAATCCCTTGTTGAATGAGAAGCCAGGCAAGTTCAAAAATTCTGAATCAATCCGCGCATAAGGGACTCCTCGATTATCGCCTCTGCTTCGTATTCGCATCTCGCGCATAGACCTGATAAGGGGAACCACCTCTATCAAATATGTTCATCGCCATCAATCGTCATCGCGTTTTTAATCGTCAACATAAGAACTCCATATCCGCTATGTCACTTGGATGGGCCAAGTTCGCCAACAACTGGCCAGGGACGTCTTCATACCCACGTGAAATCGCCCATGTCACACACTATAAGAAAAGCCAAATAGGAATAAGTAACGCATAGGAAAGCAGAGTTCGAGACCTTCGAGGAAAACACACGCAACATAATTTGACCCAACCAAGAAACTGCGGTTGTTCGCAAAAATCAAGTAAGCCATCCCGAGATTGTTCTTAAGAATGTATTTTGGGTATCGAATCATATGGCAATCGTAACCGCCCATCGTTTGAAGCAATCGAGCAAGCGTCGCCATGTCTGCACCGGCGTTGGATGAAACTGTAAACCGAGAAACAGCGGAACTATTATAAGCTCTCGCATGATCTGACTCTGAACAACCTGTGCTGTCTAACCAGGTGCGTCGTCATACGTCATCTATAACCGTGTAAGAAAAATAAGTGCATATCCCAGGCCATGTATAAAAGAGTGGCGTGGGAGAACATCAGCTACAACAGCCGTATCCAGCCACCTGTGGGCTAATGCATGACGTTTCGAGGCACATCGTCCACTTTTACGCCGGGAAGTCCTCGACTATCGTGGGACATGTAATCGTAACCTTGGGTCGGATGCACTTGTTGAGGCTGGGGCACGCTTCCGGTCCGAAACATATTAGACTGGTTGGGATCGTACCCGCGTGTGAGCCCGTCGAACGAGGCATTCATGTATGGCTGAGCCTGATTCATGGGAACCCCAGGGCTAACAAAGGCTGTCGCGGGTGGATTGGGTGGCTGCTGAGTGAAGGTATACATGGATGAAGAGTTGGGTGCGGTAGAGCCAGGCTGCCATTGTTGAGTATACATCGCTGTGCCGTTTTGCCCTCCGTATTCTGCTGGGGCACTGAAGATGGATGATCGGCGGCCAGAATCATGCTGAGGTACACCCATATCAATACCAAGATTCCCACCAGCAGCATGAACCGTGGATTGACCGTTCACTGGTAGACTGTTGTTTTCGACGAATGCGTGTTGGTCCTGTGCTATCTCCTGCATCATGGAGGGGGTGTACTGGTTGCCTCGCACCGGTAGCTCTCCGCCAAGGAAAGGTGTTCCATGAAGCGACGCGCCTGAGCTGTGGCTGGTAGACGAGGGCATAAGACTATGGGCTGTCGTCAATTTGTTCGACGGTGCGTCTGGGTCGTCTTCTTCTTTGGGAATAGAGCCATCGTCGTCGTTGCCCGACGCATACGAGTCAGGAATCTTGTCGTCTGCCATCACGTAGACCTCAGTTGTCCCGTCTATACTGCGTCAGTATCTGTTCATACAGTCTCTTGAAGTACACCTACCAATCTCTTCGTTCTTGAACCTCTCTTCTTGCTTGGCCACTTTGAAGATCTCGTTCAGGAATGGTCGCTTTTTCCCATTGGCTGGGTTCTCCTTGTCTGCGAAAAAGCCCGAAAGGGCCTCGATCGTGATCTCTTCAAGTTTCTTGACGTTGAGGTTCAGCTTTTGAATGTCGGGGTGTTGCCTCTTGTTGGGTTCCACAATCATTCTAAGGATGTGGTTGAGGAGGTGAACCCGCTCTAGTTTCCCATTCTGTCAGTACGAATACATACAAGTACCTGATGCTAGGGCAAAGTAAATGTTACCTCGTTTGTAGAGATGGTCTGGTTCTTTATGGCGAACCTTGTCCTCCTTAGTTGGACCCCATGGCTTGGGCCACCAGTCGGGTGCTTTCTCGTCGCTTCCTGTGTAAGGGTGCGTGGATTGTTTCTTTGGTTCCACGGCTTTCACCCATGCTTTTGCAATAAGCTTGCAGGCCGTCTGTTGGCAGTTCTTGAATCGCTGTTCATAGAAATTCCAAACGTCATCTGGGTTTCCGATCTTGATTCCCTTCCTGGTCGTTGTCGATACAGTCATGGGTACTTCATCTTCGTCGTTGATAGGGTGTCGAGCCCGCGGTCTCTTTCGACCTTGTCGTGCTGGCGCTTCCCACTCGTCGAATTGAGACATTCGTCGACGGTCGAGCATACGATTTCGTGGGAAGTCCATTTCTTGCTTGTACCCGTCAAAACCAAAACCGTCGTCAACGACGGGGCTCGCTCCTGGTCCCTCGTTAGTTCTAGATTCTAAAACATGATAGGAATTCACCAACCAGAGTCCAAGCGATCCGTGACTCTCAGGTACTTGTCCATATCAAAGAACTGTTTCGTAACATGGCTGGGAAGTCTCGAGGTGCCAGGTCCTGAGAAAGTGTGAGGGCTTCCATCATCCATTATCACAGCCACAAAGTATCGTCTAGCAGATATCGCACAGTGCTGCCGGAGAGCTTCGTCGATTTGCTAAGTTTTACATCAGTGAATACGTCAAAAAACAGGCTTTGGCAGATGTTACCATTGGAGGTTGCCGGCGATGCATGTCTTGAGCCTCCGGGAAACGGTTATCCTCAACTCCATCAAGAACAAATCTCTCAGGAAGGTAAGGGTGATGGGGATGGCGGGAGAAAGACTCCCTCGACCATTCTCTGACCATGTTGCTTGTGACTGTCTGGGGTGTAAGTTGATCAAGCTGGCCGTCGACAGTCAGGGACAACTGTACACAGTCGCAGGAGCAACTGACTAATTCGATTGCAACTCGGCCAAGGTGGTTACAAGCAAAACGTAGGATGTCAAAGTTCCCTTTGAGGTTGCGTATTTTCAAAGGATCAAGGAATCGAGATAGCTGTTCGTCTTTAGTTGGCCACAAGTCGTATCCAACGTGTTGAAATCGGTTAGAAATATGGTTTTCGATCCCAGAGATAAGTATTGGATAGTGGTAGACTCGAGACGCGGAATAGTTCTAGATGTTCATGTAGCACTGGTACATATCTTAGTTAGATGGCGAATGGGGGCGACGTATGGCATGAACAGCGAAGTCGAGTACTATCAGCTGTCCGTGGAGGGACTGCCGCCGGTTTGGCAGTCGTGGCGTGAGACGAGGATCAGATACGGAAATAGCTTTAATCAAAGGCTCTGGCAGATGAAAAGTGCCGATGATCGGCAAGGGATAATAATATCAAGAAAGATGTCGGCTTGGGTGACTTCGCCTCCGGCCAGAATTCTCCGGGAGGTTTGCGGCTTAGGTCGATTCCTGCAAAGAGGCTCGGAAATAGCCTGGGAGTGATTGGAGGTATGCAAGGGGGCACCTTTCGAACAAGACGAGTATCGTCAATGCCAAAGATGGTGGTTTGCTTGCCGAAGCCGGATGATCTGACAAACTGGTCGCCAGAAAAACACAGGGCCTGTAAGTAAGGTAGGTAGTTACTAATGCTTCTCTAGGCAGGCAATGTTGTGTCGAGCTTTTGGTCGAGAAGAGTTGTCAGGCGATAGAATTATCCAACACGGGTCCAGATTTACTGAAATTCGAGGTGTTGTCGATTATGCCCAGCCAAGGTGAACAGAGAAGGCATGCAGTATAAATTTACTGGTCAGAGAACAGGCGTGAAGCAAGGGGTGTACCGCTTTCCAAGAGAGAAAAATCGAGCTCCAGCGTCGCAGCCTGCAAGAGGGTGATCCGAGTCAGGGCTACTGAGGTGGCAACCGTCCCTGGTCTTGGATGAAGAGTGGTTGAGCGACCTTGATCAAGAGCGAGATAGTGATGCTGTGTTGCGTGAAATGAATTGAGCAATACTGTGACCAAACACTGATGATGGTGACGCGAAGTTGAATTGGGCGCCAGATTTGCGATATTGAGAAAAAGAGGACGTGGTTGATATGACAAGGTTGCGGAACTGGGACAGATGCAAAGCCGGGGAATGAGGGACAAGTCAAGGTAGGTCCCCGCACTGCCTGCTGTAGATGGATGTTGTCTCTCTTCTCGCAAAGCATTAGCTCCGGAGTAGACAGCTTCCCGTGCCGTTTCTATCCCAGGATGGGCGTCTTTCAATCAGCGAAAGAGAAGAAAGGGCAACCTGGAGAATGAATTAGAATGGAAACACAGACAGGGACCGGCTTGCTTCAAAGCACACACACACCAGATGAATGGTGGAAGGATCAAGGGCCAATACTTTCATACCCAGGTAGAAGTGTGTAGGTCTCCGATCTCAGGCCGTTTCTACCGGGTGTCTGTCTGGTCAAAGGGTGGAGGGGGTTTAGGAAAAAGGGGGTGCGAATTAATACCGTTCAACAAAAATTACGAAATGGAACACCCAGCTGTAGTGGCAGCAGCAGCTCGACAAGAAGAGACATTCAGCTATCGCCCGGGTGAAGAAGCCAAGGGTGAGAGAGTGGCAGGGAAAAGATGAAGGGCCCCTCGTCGTCAGTGTCGCACAGTACGGGATTTTGAAGACATGACGCTAGCCAGTCAAGGTCAAGATGGTCTCAACTTGCGCTGTACAGTACAGCATATGTATGCCAATCCCATGATCCACCGAGCTGGCTGACAGGGCCCATGTCAAGGGTGTCGGGGAGAGACGACGGTTGGCCCACGCTTTAGCTCCGACACCCCCCCACAAGTGGACGGATCCGAATGTGGTTTTAATACAGAGGGACACCAAATCATATGCGGGTTCTGAAAGATGAGATTTGCATGGTTCCTTTTGCCGTCAATCCCATGAGCTGAAAACCTTGGGTTCGTGTACACACAGGCGGCCATGATGCTTAACCCATAAGAGTCAGAGAGATGACCGAGCAACGAGATGCGCCGGCTCTGAGCCGTAAGAAGGGGACGACTCAACCGGCTTGAGGAGACAGGGGTCGTCAACGATGGCTGAAATGGTGGGCCCCAGAACGAGGGCTGAATGGGAGCAAACCCAATAGTTGCAAGGAAAAGGACTAAAAGCCTAAGAAAAAGAAATTCATCAGAGAGATGCATGACTGAGGTGACCAAGCATTGTCATACTGAAGTGAGACATAGGGCACGATTAGGCCGGTCTTTGAACCAGCTAGAAACACCAAAGAGATCCGGCAATCCTGCGATTTGTCTGGGTACGTAGTGGTATTGCATCATTTATTACGGAGTTCCGTTTTGCTTTTTAAGCCAGCGGCGGTTTTGAATTTGAGGGCTGTACGGATAGGTAGGCTGTGCTCCGTGCAGAGCCGTTGAGCGTTTCCCATGGGCAGCTGAGAAAGTTTTGAGCGTTTCGCCAGAGCGTTCCTGGTGAACAGATCAAGGTGAACTTAGTGGATGCCGAGCAATGCAATTGCCAAGTCGCTGATTCGATGCGGTGAGTGGGAATGGTAGTGTGCCATTCTCCAGAATTCCAGGGCGAGGATTGTCCGGAGTTACCTAACGAGGACTGCGAGCTGCGAGGTTGCTCTGCGTACATATGTATGTTCTGCTAGGAACAGGTCGGATAATAATCTGCTAATGTCGGACCTCATCTCGGATCTCGATTCTCTAGGCGGCTGTTCTAGCTCTTTTCATCCTGACTGGCTGACAACAACAGACGAGGCGAGAAGAGTACAGATGTTGCTGTACATATAAACCTGAGAGTGTTTAGCAATTGTTGACCTCAGCAAAGACAACAACCAACTGAGTACCTACGTAAGTAGCCAGCCAGCTCAAGTTGTCCAGCCGTACAGGTCAAACATCCCCCGTCCGCCAACCTCGTGTGGTCTTGTTGTTGGCTCCAGAGGTTGTGCCGCTAGCCACCAACCGACGAGTCTTGAGCTGGATTACTGCATTTGTCTCTGTGGTCAAGATGGGGTCTGCTGTGTGTATGGTGTTTAGGGCCATGGGCTTGAGGAGCTTTGCTCAAAACGTGCAACCCTGCAGGACTGGCTCATGCACTATCGCCCAACATAGCATCTTACAGCCAGCGGCAGTACTAGGTAGTACAATGCGGTACGTACTGGCTGAAGTGGGCAGCGCCTAAGTAGGTACAGTACTGTACTGTAGGTCGTATGCAAAGGAGAATTGACCATCAGCCCCAAACGAGATCTTAGATCAATCATGGCCAGGTACTTTGTAGGATATGACGGACGACAGCGTGAACGATGAAACTAGAATCCTGCGGTTTTTGGTGGCTAGGTTTGGGTTTAGGCCCATCTTGTACTGGAGCCAATCCCGTAAAAGATTGCTTGCTTTTGCTGTGCGGAAGGTGGGTGGCCCAAGTGCCTGCCAGAAGGTGCCTGGACCTAGACCTGGTCACCTGGATCCAGACCTGGACCTTGACCATGGCCTGCCCTGCCCTGCCCTGCCCTGAACCTGAACATGGAGACAGGGAAGTTTGTTCTTGCAAAGGTTGTACGTACTGTACTGAGGAAACAGCCACCCGCGCATCTAAACTCAAGCGAAAGTAAGGAAGGCACGGCACGGAGAACCTTTATTGCCGGAGACGAGGCTAGCACCGCCATTCTCTGTCAATTGTGCCCGGTGAAATTCCAGAGATGGCCGCCTTGAATCACGCGCCATTGCCATTGCCATTGCCAGTCCCAGTTCCAGGATCACATTGACGACGACGCTCCGGCACATACCTATCTTCCAGTGCTGTACTGTATGTTTGGGTACAGTATCCGTTACGGCGGCCGCTACTCAGCCACTATCACACCAACACAATCCTGTTCTGTAATGAAGAGAGCCATCACAGCCAGCGGTCAGAATTGGCTTATCCTAGGTTCTCGGCCGAACCCGACAAGCGACCATCCCGTCAACTCTACCTAGACTTTGGACGATGTACAGGCGGGACGCGAGCGGTACGGTACGGCTCGGCTCCTCTATTAGCCTTGCAACCTGCAGTCAACCCCATCAGCCAGATCCACGGCGTATCGCTAGCTTGGCCTGAGAGTTGCCAGTTACCTACCTAAAAAAAAACAGACTCCCGTCCTGCATAACCCAATGTGCTCTCGTCGCTCTGGAATTGGCAACGTGCGATCTGTGCTTGTTTCTTGGCACAGAGAACCTTTGCTGATTGCCATTGCATTATTTGGTCGCTAGTGGTCACTGCATTACAGAACCTTACAAGCTAAACCCAACAGAACTCGCTTGAACATCCCTACAGTCGGCGGAGAACGAATGTCACTCGATATTCATGCAGCTTCACTAATGGGCAGCGAGTCAACTCGCCCCCAACCAAGGACTCCTCTAAAACCACAAGATTACGCTATCGCTCTGTTCTTTGGACGACATGAGTTGAAGCACCGACCAGCCCTCATCTTTTGCCAACCCGCTCACAGGGGCCACCGGCAGCTCCATCAACAGGGAGCGGGAAGCGCACACACACACAGGCACGTCTGCGCGCTCGTTGGGCGGTTCCAGCATGTCGGCTGCAGGAGCAGGGATGGCACAGTGCGTCAGCCACTTCCTCTGACCCATGAACGGCTTTTGCTTGGATGTGTGGAGTAATGAAAACGCATATCGATTCGAACTTACTCAAGTAAAGATGAAATCGATCCGAAAGCCTGAATCATGAACCCATTGAGAGTGAACTATATCGACAAAACGATCATGGTACCCCTTCTTACTCAACTCGATCCTATCCATACATTAGGATTTTAGTCATGCGGACAGCAGGCAGATACCACCGATGAAAACGAGAGGCTTATTCACCAAAACTTTTGCAAGGCTTACCAGTAGTTGGCAGTTCAGTGTCTGTTCAACAGGCGCTGGACTGTGCAGCCATGCAGGACAAAAAGTAACAAAAAAAGAGTCACTGTGGCGCTCGCGACGGTCTTCGCTTGTGCGCGCGTGTGTGTGTGTGTGTATCTGGTTCGGCATTGGTGAAGGACCGAGGATTGGCATCTTGTAAGTCACAATAGTTCCCTCTTCGCTCTGGCACTGTCGATTTCAAGGATGGTTCAGCATCATCAACAAGCTGGACGCAGACACATCATGGTCGTGGACGCGGATCTTTGCCGTGCTCAAAGCATCCGCATCTGCATCATGTCCTCTTCTCGACCGTGTGTTCAGAAGCAATTATAGATTCCCCGGGAAAACTACACTAGTTTCTCATTCTTGTGAGAAAACAAGATACCTTTGTCCACTTACTGCTACACGCTTGACGACGCTTTGCCTTCTCATGTCTCAGAGCTGCAGGCCAACCCCGCATCAGCATCAGCAATTCATGAGGCGTTTCGCCCATGATCCAAGGAACAATGGGCCAAGGTCGTTATCACAAGTCATCATCTAGGATGGATTGCCGAACTACCTTACCTATTTAATTACCCAGCCAATACTGCCGGTACCGATTCGCACTGTCTCAGCAGAGCCTTGGAGCTGATGCCCCCACGCGCTGTACGATACTATACCTACCTTGCTTAGAATTTCGGGTTGATATGACCACGAAGTTGTTGGCAACAGCGGAAGGGCTTCAACGTCATCGGCTGTTTGTCGATCTCATGTCCGTTTCTTCTGGAAACTTTATTGCACGCCTCGTACCATTGGACGACAGAAGCAGGATGCAGGCATTCGGAACCACTATCTGCGATGCGTTGATTGGGCACGTTTCTCTTAAGCTTCATTATGCGGCCTATCTCCATCTGCATAGGCACTGTAAGTGGTATCGAAACACAACCGCGATAGGAGCATGTTTCATAACGGAGCATCAGTCCCTGGATCAGTTGAAATGTCTTGATGCGGCTCAGGCTAGTACCTATCGCATGCCTGGTCTTACCTTTTGAGTTTTGCCACCAGCCCGTTTACTGTTTTCGACAGATGTCACATCTTTTTTTGTTCCAACTTTACAGTACAGATGCTTGATTCATTCATATTCAAGGTCACTTGTGAAGCCAGACTACAGGCTGATCGAGATTCGCCATGCTATCAAGAATATCGACCCAATGCGTGCCTCACGCGGCGTTGTACGCATTGCCCGGATCGAACTCCGCCTATCCCCGTTCCTCATCTCCTACATATGCACTATGCCTCTATGTTCGCCATCCCTGTCTCACTTTCTGATGCTCCGAGGCGGAGATGTGGAAGACGATTTCAACATCCGAATCTCATAGCGACTCTTGGCGAGTCAGGCTTTTCGTCACGGGCCGCCACTATGGAACTATCGTATGCAGCACTTCCCAGCATCAGTTAGACTCAGTTAAATCTAGGGCATGTGTTCGCTTAAAGAAGACGCTGGTTTGCTCACTGGCAGTTCTGATGGCACACGTGTCTCTAGTCCCCTCACTGTTTTGAGACACGGATGTTGGCTTTTACGCAATTCGACGAGACCCCGACTTAGCTTTCTGTGATATTCACTAGCCGCTGGCCGGGAATAGGCGTAGGGCATATGGATTTGACTACAGCTCCCTTCTTAGCGACGGATGGATGTACCCGATCCCTCTGTACTTACCATCAGAGAGATCATTACTGTGGCTCATTCTCTTCGTTGATGAAGACCGGCAAAAGAAAGCCCGACTGCTCTATAGATGTTTCAGGTGTTTCCAAGCATAGAGCTCAGCCGCGTTTCGATACGCGGCAACGCTCATCCGACGCTGTACGCACATCGCCACCTGCGTCTACAGACTACAAGCGATGTCGTCTGTTCGGTTACACAAAGCAGCTTTAGCCTAGCGCGTAACTCAACTGGGCTTCAAGACAACACACAGACATTCGATCCCACAGATCCTCAAGGCAACGTCCTTAACGTCGGAGTGACGTCTCCGGAGGCTTATCTATGATCTTGAATGTTGAAATCGTTGACGTTGGTTACTGTATCAAAACGGTGGCGGAACTAAATCCGGTCAAACTAACACAACATAGCCCACAACCACATTAGGTTCGTTGCAATATTGTACAGTAGTAGTCGCCGTTATCTTACGTGATGCCATCAGCCGATATGCGCTTGACTATCCCTGGAGAGGACTTCTCTCGGCGATGCCCATGTTACCGCGTACGTGCTTGACACAGACTCGCCATGTTACACGGACTGGCCAGTCAAACACCCTTAACGGCAAAGAGTGAACATGGGCTACTATCTCCTCTGACTGACTGCATACTCGCCGTACTGTACTGTGGCAGTGTGGTTACCCCAGTATGTAACGTGTCAAGTCTTCCTTGTCACTTCGATGCCTCGTCAGATTCGGCCACGGGCAGCACCAAGGGGTGTGTATCCCTGCCAGCTACCTAGTAACCACCATCTCATCACCCTAGTCACAACCTTGTCACCGGGGATAAAATAGCTTGGGCGGCCGCACGGCCGCTACCGCTTAGCCGTCCACCGTCAGGTTCTGTCGCTGCATAGCTCACCAGATGACAGAGCCATATGTGTACTGTCCAGTCTACGAGTTACACTGAAGAAACGACAAGAAGCGTGCATGCAGTCGTGAGAAAATAGTGATATTGATATGACGTCTTAAAAGACGTTTCCATGCCTTTCCGCTATTGTACCCGATGAATGGATACTACACTGCACAACCATAACAACCAATGAAATGTACAAATTTTCCCTTCTCTTATATTTTGCAGCATATCGCTCGCATTTTTATCTTTATATACAATCTCAATTACGACAGGTCCCAATTCAAGCGACCGTTCATTCAAGCTCTAGGCCAGCCTGCTTCATCAGCCCATGGAAAACACCTTGTTTCTTCACGAGCTCGGCCGGGGTATCAAACTCGACAACCTCACCCTTGTCGAGCACCACTACACGATCGCTGTCGAGGATGGTATTGAGACGGTGAGCGACGGTGATGATGGTGCGGTTGGCAAACAGGGGTGATCGGAGTGTGCTCTGAAGCATGGCGTCGGTCTCAACATCGACAGCGGCAGTAGCCTCGTCCAATACAAGGATGTTGGACGGAGTAAGCATTGCGCGTGCGAGCGAGACGAGTTGCCTCTGTCCTTGGGATAGGTTGGAGCCTGTAGATTGATATGTTAGCTTCTGGACATGTGAAGATGGTGAACGACTGGTAGTTCCGTGACCCGGGCTGCCGGTGTTGCCCTACTAAGTAGAGCAGAGCACGGGACTTCATCTTCATGCGAGGCGCGCATGAAAGCACATCTTTGACCGTCGAAATGGCTGCAGAAAAGAGACTGCTCATTATCGTGGGCAAGGGCCAGATGTTCATGCACACCACATCCGATGAAGCCATGGCATGTTGAACCAGATACTCGGGTGACCGGTCAAGAAAATCGCAGACCGGTCAAGAAATGCCGACAGAAAGCGCAGTGCCGTGCGTGGACTTACCTCCTTCGTTAATCTTGGCCTCCAGCCCACCATCCATGCTGGAAACGTGGTCCTTCAATCGTGCGTGTTCTATAGGGCTATATGTCAGCATATGTCACACAGCGTCTGCTGACAAAACACCCGGCCGTGTAATCAAAACATGGGTGCGGTAGGGTTGCAATATCGCGATTTACTTACCGAGGACACTCCAAAGCTCAGTGTCATCATGGACATGGCCGGGGTCGAGGTTATCTCGGACGGTACCTTCGAAGAGGGCCGCATCTTGTGGAATAATGGCCAGTCTTCGGCGCAAATCGAGCAGGCCGATAGAAGACGTATCGACGCTATCAATGCCGATGTGGCCCGTTGCCGGCTCAATGAGACGGAACAGAGCAAGCGTGAGAGACGACTTGCCCGCGCCTGTGCGACCGACCACGCCGATCTTCTCATGCGACTTGATGTCAAGGCTGATGTTCTTCAGCACCAAGTCCAGACCCTCACGGTAACGGGTGCTGTAATTGACAAAGTCAACCTCACCCTTAGCGGGCCACGAAACAGCAGGTCGGTTCTTGGCAATGATTTCGGGGGCTTCACTAGGTAGAGCCGCATATTCGAGAACACGCTCCACCGACACAATGTTAGTCTCGACCTCGACGGTCTGACGAACGATCCAGTTGAGCGAAGTTGTAATCTGCAGAGCATATGACATGGCAAGACCAACGAGACCAGGGCTGAGACCACTGTGGCTGGTGACAGAGACGATGGCGAAGCCAGCGGCAGAGAGAATGACTACAGCACCAATGAACTCGAGACGAACAGCGAGCCAGCGGTTGGCGCTGATGGAAGGGAAGTAAGCACGGAGATTAGCATCTACCCGCCACTCGTTCTCAAGCTCGAATCGCTGCTGCTGTCGATACGCACGAATAGTTGAAATACCTCCGAGCGATTCCTGGAAGTGAGCATAGATGGGGCTGCGGCTCACACTGTCGAGTCGCTTGAGCTCGCGAGATGTTCGAAGGTAGTATCTTTGGATGTAGTAATAAGCCAGAGCAAGCGGGATGATCAAGGTGACGAAAGCCGGGGTCGAGAACGAAATAACAATCAAAGTAAAGCCGGATCGAGCGGCGTTGACGAAAAGCATGTTGAAAGTTCTGGCCAGAACCTCGTCAATACGGTAGATATCGCTTGAGAATCGATTCAGGATTCGTCCAGCAGGTGTGGTATCAAAAAAGGACATAGGAGAGCGGAAGATGGCGTTGGCCATGCGCTCGTGAAGCTTTCGAGATGCCTCGATAGAACAGAAGATCCAAAGAATCAAGGTCTGAATGACAGTGAGAGCGGAAGCTCCGATACCAAAAGCAAAGTAGATACCGATATACTTTCCAACGTGATCGTTCGAGTGAGACTTTTGGTTTCGATCGGCCCACTCCTTCAGCCAGACGGAACCACCAATGTTGGCAGTTTGCGAAGCGACAAGCATGAACAGGTACAGGGCAACGGCATAGATGTTGTTCATCTTGGCATATTCACCATAAACAGACCACTTGACCTTGCCTTGCTCCAAGTGTTCCTTGGTTTGCTTGGTCTTTGAAGAGCCACCAACCTCCTCATCGGTAAGCTTGCCTCGCGGGCCCCTGAAGCTTGCAGTGCTGGCACGACGAAGGGTGGCCATGCTGCTGGAGCGAGGCTTGGCCCCGGCACCGATCTTAATGGGAGCCATCTCAGGGACTTGTTCTTGGGCCTCTTCGAGTTCTTCCTTGGCGTGACCAGAGTCTGGTTCGATGATCGTAGCAGCCTTGCTGCTTGAGGCGCTCGAGCTGGGCTCACTGCTGGTGCTACCAGAATCGTGTCCGGCAGTCTTCAAGAGCTCGGCCACGAGGCCCTTTTGGGCAGCCAACTGTTTGTATGTTCCTCGCTCGACAATCTCTCCATCCTTGAGTAGAGAGACGTAGCTGGCCTGACGGAGGACAGCAATAGCATTAGTGGCAAGAATTCGAGTCTTCGAGGCAAGCAGACCACGGGTACCAAGGACATTGTCGATGATGTGGCGACCAACATGGGAATCAACAGCAGAGAGAACATCGTCGAGCAGGTAAATATCAGCGCGGGCATAAACAGCACGGGCCAGAGAGACACGAGCCTTCTGACCACCACTCAGGGAAATACCTCGC
This sequence comes from Fusarium sarcochroum, assembly GCA_013266185.1. Taxonomy (NCBI): domain Eukaryota; kingdom Fungi; phylum Ascomycota; class Sordariomycetes; order Hypocreales; family Nectriaceae; genus Fusarium; species Fusarium sarcochroum. The sequence continues at coordinate 43,422 of JABEXW010000895.1, forward strand.
TCGCCAACAACGGTCTCATCTCCATCTGGAAGCTGAGCAAAGTCATCCACTAAGGCGCATGCATGAATGGTCTTCTCGTAAAACTCTGCGTCATATCTATAACCAAAAATGATGTTCTCTTTGACAGTAGCATTGAGGATCCAGGTTTGCTGAGAGGCATATGCGACAGTTCCTCGCACTTCAACGTTGCCCTTGACCTTCCAGAGATCACCGAGGATGCTCTGGAGGAAAGACGACTTACCAGCACCGACACGGCCAACGACGCAAGAAAGTTCTCCCTTGTACGCAGTGTAGTCGATATCCTTGAGGGCGACCTTGTTCTCGTGACGGTTCCAAGAAAATGTACCATCACGCATAATGATACTCTCTTCGCCAAGTTGCTCAGGGGCGGGCTTGATGGTGATGGCATTGGGCTGAAGCTCTTCAGCAGTGAGGAAACTTGTCAATCGTCCGATAGCAACGGAGGCCTCAACGATCGATGTAATAACCATTGGAAGAATGGCCAGGGGGAAGGTCAGAAGGTTGAACAAGGCCAACGCAGGGAAGACGATGTCGGTCGTAAGAGGCTTGTCCTGGGTCAGAACAAAAACTGTAAAGGTCGAGCAGGATACGAAGAAAGGAGCAGTAGTCCAAGTAAAGTTGGCGAAAGCCTGGGTGGCACCAATTTTCCGCAAGTTCTTCAGTTCCTTTTCGTTTCGGACAAAGTTGAGCTTGTTCATGAAAGCGGAGCCCCATGCATACAACTTGATGCTCTTCATGTTGTTGATAATCTCGTTGATCAGACGGCTTCTGGAGTCCTTGTTCTTCATCTGTTCCTTCTGCATATTCTTCATGATGCGCGCAACAAATCCTTGCACCGGCATCATGACGATCATGACAACAATGCCAGCCATCATAGACCATCCAACCAGATTATACAGGGAAACCATGCAGATAATGATCTGGAAGGGCGCAGACCAGATTTGCTGAGCGAACTGGGTGAGGTCCTGCAGACGCTGACCATCGACAGCCATGTAGTTGACGATATCTCCGGTAGTCTTCGAGGCTCTGCCCTCGCTGGAAAGTCGCAGTGACTTGCGGTAGATGGCCGAGGACAAGCCACCCTTGATGTGCATTCCGGTCACGAAAGCGAGCTGGAAATACTGGTGGACCATGGTAGTTTGTAAAACCGCACAGGCGAACATGGCCAAAGCGATAGCAGCGCCCTTGATGAGAGGCTGGGGAGTCTTGCCTTCGCCGTAAGAGTCCACGAATGCGATCAGGAGCCGAAGCAGCTGAGGCTGAATATATTGGGAAATATCGTTAAAGAACTTGAAAACTGCAGCAATGCAGTAGGGGCCACCATATGCTTTGAACAAGACCCTCCACAGCGAAGGGCTCTTGCGGTGGTCCAACTCGTACTGCCAAGCTTTATCGAAGCGCGCTCCAGTGTTCTTAGTCTGATCATCCTTGGCCAGGGCCCAGAGATCATCCTCGGTCAGAAACACCCGGTAGCCATATCGCATCATCGGTGTCATCCAGGAGAAAGCAAGCTGCGAGAAGGCGTTGGCATACTCCACGGGACATTCCTCCTCTTCCTCAATGGCTTCATATCCGCTCGGGCCGATATTTCGAGGCCAGAGCCACTCCAAGAGGAATTCGACAAGAGACAATCCAACTCCAATACCGTAAATAATGAAATATGGCAGGTTGGACTCGTAGATTTGCTGTGAGATGAGAGATCGCAACTTAACACCAAACGAGATGAGGAGGAAAAGCCAGTAGAAGAGGGCGACGCCGCTGGGATATCGGATGCGTGAATGTTCGACCCATTGAATGGCAAAGACGACGAATAGCGAAAGGACGGTCAAGAAGGTTGTCAATACTCGGAAATCGCCATACCAGACATGAGGCATGAAAATGATCTGAACGACAAGCTGAGCAATGACGTCGACGATGATGACGGCGAGAATTGTCTAAGTAAGGATCAGAAGTTAGCTCAATTGAACAACAGAAAGACGAAATTTGTGGCAGAGTCCTTACCTGCTTAACGTAAAATTGCGTAGTCTTGGATTGTCCTTCATGTTTCTGCTTCTTGACGAGCAGCCACCAGACAGCAAGTGATCCAAACAAAAGTCCAAAAACAGATACAGCGGCGATCCAAACATCGATAAAACAGGGTGTAAAATCATAGCGATGGGGACTCAGAGGGCCCCATCCTTCCGAGTTTCCACACAGAGGTTGCTTGAACGGGCCAGTTGTGAAGTAGTTTGTGCCAAGCTCTCGCAACGGGCGCCAGCCAGTGAACGAGCCTGTCTCGAAGAGAACCTTTTGCTCGTCATAGAGAGCCATTGTTGCGGTGGTTGTTTCTCAGGGAGTTCGAGGTATCGAAAGGGTCTCGCGCAGCAGTCACCTCATGCTAGAGGGACGTGACGGATAATTCGTAAGGCTGCAGAAGCGATGGCGCGTCCAGGCAAAGGATAAGATTTGGAAGCTCGGGAAGCTCGCGCGAGTCGACGTCAGAGCGAGCGCCGTGGACCGGAGCTGACGCAGGAATCGGGATCTGCTCGGCAGACAAAGGCGAGAATATCCTTAATCTCGTGATGGTGGTAAGCCCAAATCCAGATCCCAGCACCTTCTACAGGAATGGTGAAAGAGGGGGAAAATGTGAGGAAGAGAAAAAGAACTGGCGACTTCCGTGAGAGTATGACAGCCAGAATCCCGTCGAATTGACTGGCTCTGTTATGGTTCATTGGTAAGCTGACGCGAACGCCTATGCTGGGGCTGGATGCGCTAAGACCCTTAGGCTAGCTGTTTGGTGGGGTTTCTTCTGGAGATAGTGGACGGACTTAGGTGTGTGATCTCACTCTCAGCCCCTGTACATTTGAATTTACCTTACCCTGGAGCCTGACCGGTTTTGGTTGTTGACGATTTCGGTTGTCTCGGCTCTTAAGCTACGTTTCTGTCTAAATTGAGTTATAGTTTGTGGTTTATGAAGTAACACATCAATTGCTTTCGTATTTTCGCATTTTATTTCCATAATGCTCCTCTGTCGTTGCGTGATTGACGCCAGGGATATCCGCGTATGGAAGCTTAGTTTGGATAACATCGGCTTCCCTAACCCAATAAGATGCGAAACATTGTCAGAGCTTTGCCATGGTCCATGCCTGCATAAGAAATTTATGAAAGCATTGCGTACTCCTAAACACTTCCGAGAAACTCGATCACCCGCTTAGAAAGCCATTCCTGTGCCTCAGGTTCGCTAACAGTATGGCCCGCGCCAGGAACCAGCCCCGACAAGGCGCTGACGGCCGGGTTCAGCTTCTTGTACTTTTCGTTGCACGCAGCCTGGTCAATACGTTCAGGAACGTACTCGTCCTCCCCAGAGTGTAGGACGAGCACCGGTTTCTCGAACCGCGACCAGTTCTTTGCGATGACTTCGTCACCAAGGTCTGATGAGAAATAGTCGTCATCTCCGCTGTTAACTTGATTAGTCATGATGTTTGATGTCTGACACGAAGCTCTATAACATACCCTTTGCTGGCTAGAGATTGGAATCGAGAAGCCGAAATGGGCGCTCCCAGGACGGCAGGAATCTTGTCAAAAGGCATGCAATCACCGCCCTTGCCTTCGGAAATCATCTTGGCCGCGAAATCAAGACTGGGCTGAGGGTTAGGGAAGACCAAGTCCAGCGACTCCCGATCCGATACCGGACCCTGCAAAATGAAGCCGTCTACAGGCTCATTGTTGTGCTTGGCATAGTTAGAGTACTCGATACAGTCCTACAATTGGTTAGGAACGATATAAAACGTAGCGACAAGGATATGGTTTACCTGGCAGCCGGTAGAGGAACCAAACAGGACGATCTTTTCCTTTCCAATTCCTCGAAGATACTTAACCAAAGCAGAGATATCTTCCACGTCGTTGGAAAGACTCGAGATGCCAAACCCGGTGAAAGAGCTCCTCATGCGGATCTCAAAGACGGAATAGCCTAGTTCCTTTGCATCTTCCAGACGCTGAGCTAGAAGTCGGGTGTAGGGAATAGTGTGCGGTCCATCTGTAAGCCCGCCGATAAAGACGATGGCATTGCGAGCTGAAGCCAGACCAACTTCGTACGCTGCAGACCCTCGACACTGAGACTCAAAAGGATGAACTGTGACTGAAAAGGGACCTGAAGGAGCCATTGCAGCCGTTACTGAATATCGTCTTATTGGTGGTGGGAGGACTTTGTAACGGTTGTGTCTAGAAAGTGAGAGAGGGGAGAATCTGCTGGAGATCTATTGAGGTATATAAGTAACTTCCTGGACTAGTACGAGGGGCTCTATTCTCGTTTACTTACCAAACAAGTTTCCCGAAATGTTTTAGGCTGAAATTGAAAGGATTGTAGTTTCACGGATGGTATCAGCTTCTTCATGGTGGTGCAGGCATCCGAATCTGATGAGAGCTTTGATATACCTTAGCTACATGTACAGTGTGGAGAATGACATCAGTAGGAGGGGCATAATGTGGAATTATTATCTCAATGTTAAACAAGACGATGGATAGGAATAGTTAAAGCTGGAAAGTGAGGTACCTTAAAAGATTATACGTGTATCCTAGTTATTAATTTAGTGATTTCACGTTTATCTTCTTTATTGAAGCCGCTGCGTTTAAGCATTTTAGGTACGTGCGAATTAGGAACCCCACACAGTCTGGTCCAGCTTCCACCCACAGTTCAACCCCTCCACACTCCAATTTTGCCCTCTCAATACCTACACTAAGAAACCAGGGGTTCTGCATCATTTCACAACTCTTATAAGCCATCCCCATCAATTTTCACCCACTTCAACTCCAACCTGTACGTTTTGACATCCTGCATCTGCGTACTCGCGTTCGTGTTCGCTAATTCCTTGGCTCAGCTTACCAAAGCTGTGGAGAATATGCATGAATAGACCAGCAGGAAGCGCTTCGCTTCAACATCATGGAATCAACACCTAGCAGCCAGGAGAGGAATGAGTTCTTCCAAAAAGTCGGTAAATATATTCGGTATTCCAAAGGATTCACTCTGACAACATCTAGCTCAAACCATGTTGCGTCAAGATAAGCCAGTTGGCGATACGAGAGACAGAGGCGCCGGCTTCTTCTCGAGAGCTGAGCGAGTTGACGGGGAGCTTGCTGGATATTCTAAACGAGCAAATCAGGCGAAACCCGTTGGCTCTGGATGAGAAGCTTTCCGAATATGTCTTCTTTCCTCTTTATCATGTCTTCCGCCAGATGGATCGATATCCTATGCCTTTGATCGAGAATTGCATCAAGACGCTTACGATTCTCATCACTCATGGCTGGAAAGCAAAAATCTCTGCAGAGCTCGTGCAGCAGGTTTTGAGCCTCTTGACTTTCATCATTGATGGAACTCCTGGATCTACACAGAAACGCCCGGCGGCCGAAGAGACCGTGTTGGAAGCTTTCCGCGGACTGACGGCACTTTTCACCACAGCCGGTTTGTCAATCAACGCGGCATCGGGACTCTCGGAAGCGGAATCAATACCTGCCCTTGGACACGGTGTAACCGTAATGCTGGATGGAGTTGTCGATGGTGCAACGCCCCAGATTCAACAAGAAGCATTGCGGGCCGTGCAAGCTGTGTACCATACTGTTAAGGAACATGAGGCGCTGGCTAGTTTCCTCCCCGGCACATTATCCTCTCTGGCCAAGGTTTCGTCATCTCCAAATCGGTACAAAGGAAATGTTCTAGCCAAGTCCCTTGAGACAGTCAGTCTGGTGCTGACGAGCGTATTATCCGATCTTCGAACACGGTCAATACTGGCCAAAACCGAGGCCGAACAAGAAGATGAAGTCCACGACAGCAAGATTCTCTCGCCAGCTTGGCTCAAAGCAAGCACTATACAAGTAAAAAAAGCTCTCTCAACGATAATGAAGCTACGATCTCATGATTCTGCCGAGACCAGGAACGCGCTCAACAAACTCTGTGTCGTCATTCTGGATGAATGCCATAAGACTTTGTCTAATTGCGCAAACATACTGGTTGAAACGGCAATGATGCTTGGCGAAACCGAGGAGAAGTTATCCCTGACACAAACTAGCCTCCAAGATCTTGTCAGCATTTACCCGGAACTGGGTGAAATTGTCAAAACAACAACGTACAACTGGATGTCTAGCCTCCCACGTTTGATGCAATCAGCGGATGAGGACGTAAAACGAGACGCGATACGAAACGTTCTGAAGGGACTCGAGCTACTCAAGGGATTACATATACAGTCGTCAACCCTTGATGAATCTATGTCGATAATGCTCCGGGATAGCGTTGTATCCCTCATGCAGGCATCAAAGACTCTGACGACGAACGAGAGCACGGATGTCCGATTGATCGAGGGGGGAGAGGCATCGAGGGAGTACAAAGATGTACAGTATCAGCCGGTCTTACTTCCATCTGAATCTCAGAAGAAGCTTCGCAGCGAGATAACGTCTCTAATTGCATTTCTTGGATCATCATCTCAGCAAGGGAGGTTTGCGGGTAGCATGTTGGAACAAGTACAGGATTCCGATAGTCCTGTTGGACAAGTCGCTACCTTTTGGCTCTGTTTTCATCTCGTCAAAGCAAGCCACGAATCTTCTGCAGAAGAAGACATATTTTTTAACCTGTCGTCGGTGGCCGACCCATCTCAAGATATTGATGCTATATTCAACGAGCTATACACTACATCGGTGCAGATTCTTGACCGCCATACAGACGCGGAATCTATTGACTGGCGGCTGGAAGCTTTGGCGTTGGAGGCTACCGCTTACACAGCGCAGAGAGCAGGGAAGTCGTTTCGTCCCGAGCTGATTGATGTCCTATTTCCTATTGCAACATTTTTGGGATCAAACAATCCAAATCTACAAAAGCATGCGATCGTAACATTGAACAGCATAGCAGACTCGTGCGGATACGCCAACGTTTCTGAGCTTATCATCCAGAATGTGGATTACATGGTCAATTCGGTCTCGTTGCGACTCAACAGTCTGGACATATCGCCTGCCTCGATCAATGTCCTGACTATGATGATTCGACTTGCAGGTCCTCGACTAGTTCCTTACCTAGACGACGTCATTGACTCTATCTTTGGAGCCTTGGACAACTACCACGGGTATCCGGTGTTTGTAGAGAACCTTTTCACTGTTCTCAAGGAGGTTGTGAACCAAGGTGTTCGTTCAGACATGTTGTTGCTAGAACACCAGACAAGTTCAAAACCAGACCATCGAAAGCAACACAACAAGGTACCCGGCGTCTCTGATCTCTTGGACACTCTGGAAAAAAGGAAACAGAGAGCAGTACGCGATGGCAAGGAAACGGACAAAGTGGAAGGGCACCCCAACAAACCGTGGAAAGAAGATAGAAACGAAGATGATGGCGAAGAGGGAGCCGATCCTCCACCAGACGAAGAAAAACCACCAAACTCTCAAACGTATCAGCTCCTGTTGAGAGTGGCAAATCTTACCCAGCATTACCTCACATCGCCGACGCCGACACTGCGAAGATCCCTGCTTGAGCTTCTAACAACAGCATCCACTGCTTTGGCTCCCGATGAGGATGCGTTCTTGCCCCTCGTTAACTCGATTTGGCCAGTCGTGATCGACAGGCTGCATGATCCAGAAGCTTATATCGCAGTCGAGGCATGCCATGCCCTTGCCGGGCTTTGCGCTGCTGCGGGGGACTTTCTTAGCTCTCGATTCAAGACCGAATGGGCTGACTGGCTTCGAGATTGGTGCCGCAAGGTTAAACGTCAAGCTTCCGCTTCACCGAATTGGACCAGACCCCATGGGGAAGCTAGCATTACGCGGGGAAGAGAAAGCGATGATAGCCGAGTGCTGCTGCCCCTGAGAACTGGCACCAGTCTGAGCGGGAAGCCAGTTACGCAAATGGTCACATCGTCTTCAGGTAGCCTGGGGAAATTTGCGTCACCAGCGCGAGTGTGGGAGGGTACGGTTGAGCTACTGACGGCAATAGTATCGTATGTTCAAGTTGATGAGGAGATGTTTGATGACATTCTTGACCTACTTTCGGACGTTTTGGAGCGGAACGTTCAAGTGCGGGAGGCATTGGAGGCTGTTAACGGGGACGCTGTGTGGCTTTCACGATACGAGCGAGGGAATGCTGAATGGCTGCCAACACCTCAAATGGATGGGATCGAATTTGCTGCCATGGCAGTGTCTGAGTAAAGGGCATTTGGAAACACCAGTAACTAGGCAAATCACAAATGAGACCAACAGCCAATATCGCCATTTCAATCATACCATTCTGGGTCATCGGAATGGCCAGAGCCGGCACAAGGAGTGTCTAGCGATGGTACGACTCGTTTCCTGGGAATTAGCATGGGTACTAGGAGCGCCACCGGACAAATCTTGCCTACCGGAAGACGGATAAGCAAGACTTGAGCAAACGTTTAGAGCAATGTTTATGTGATGGTTTCACGTGGATTCCCACATGAGGAAAGCTGAGTTTGATAGCTTACCCATGTCAAACCTGCTAACGACTTGCGTGGGGAAGAGAAAGGTCTAGATCGTGCTGACGGTTCCGCAGTGGAGATATTGAGCGTCTTCTCCGCACCATCTGTTACCTCACCTGCTTGATAGAGTTAGTATCCAGAGGCTAATAATTGGAGTCAGTGCTGGGAATGGATCTCCCCGAACGAACCAGGGAGGGATGAGATTACCTACAATCCTGCTCCCTCTGTACCCCAGAAACAGGATCAGGATGCAGAGGAAGCGATTTCGTAATAGAATTGTCAAGTTCAAGTGTCTAGACTCGAGAGTCTGGAGAATCCCCAGAGTCAGAATCTGGGGTCCTCGTGGCGACCACTGCACGGTACGGTCTCCATTTCCCCAGAAAGCCAATCTCTCAATAACGTAACTGAAATGTTGAGCCTCAGTCTTGGCTTCGATTGACATCTTCCATGAGGGGAAATGGGCGTGAGGAGATGTTCCAAAAACCCCAAACCGCCACTGAGATCAGCGGCCCAATCAAGGACAGACCGAAGATAATGAGCGGGAGAAAAATCGGTATCGTCAGCTAAGAGATAGGGCTTTCTCCCTTGGTCCTCGCCTGGCGGTCAACAGCTGAGGTGCCTAACACCAGCGGGAGAGGGGGAGACGCGATGTCTCCAAATTCGCTAGTGGACATGGGTTATGATTCCAGATTCATTGATATCACCGTGCCTAGGGTTATTCGATCTAGCCAATCAGCGAAGCAACATGGGCAAGTCTACGGTGAATGAATCTTGTAGAGGGCAGTCTAGAAACTTTCTAGCTTGGCAACTAACACGGTTTACCACCCTCCTTCAGCAAAGAGGCGGCCGCGTGAGGGTGGTCTTGGAGAAAGGCCTCCAAGCTTTTGTCTGGGCTGTTTTTCTTGAACAGGAAGAGTTGGAGTTGCTTGGCGATGCCAATAGATCGCCAAGTTTCTGTATCGCACTATTTAGGATCTTGTCTGCAGATCCCAAAGTCTGGGCAGCATTGGATCTCGACCCAAGCGATCGGTTCACAATGACAGCATTTATGCTACACAAATAGAGTAATAATTCAATGGCTACGAAAAGGTGATGCCTGAAGAGGGACAAGGGGGCTTCATGGCGACCTTCCAAAAGGAGCCCAATTAGTAGCTCACAGCGTTTGCGTTGATTGCGGACGTGGCTTTCAAGCCATGTGAGGATCATATCCCCGACAGGGGTCATCACTCCGCGTCTAGGACAGAACGCGTCTACTGGCCATGACCAGCTTTTGCCTGCAACAGCCAGTCTGATGCTCATATTAGACATGGGTAACTGCAACTTGATTCCCCAGGAATGCAACAAAGATCTGACACATGGTTACATGAATAACTAAGCTTATCTTGAGGAAACAAAAAAACAACTCAAGCTATCAGTACCGAGTCAGTAACGGTATCAGTTTGCAAGATTGCTATCAATCAACACGCGATAAACGCCGTCTCAACCGTCGATCAGCACGTGCCATGCCGAGTCGAGACCTGACCGGGCCGGTCCAAGAGGATACGATTCTCGGCTACGGATCTCTCCAGGTTCGCCCTCGCCGAGAAATAGACCAGAAGACGGGGCGGGAACGAGATAAGGGGGGGCAATGCTTGTCCTCCCCCAGGTCCCCTAAGTCAAGTCAAAGTGGGCATTGAAAAACTCGTACCCACCACGATACAGATACGTAACGTTAGCTTGGAGTTGAGAACCAATAGCCTCAACAGCTTACTACTTTAGTCTCGAGATAAACTCAAGATAGGCACTTCTATTCGCTCAACTGGGCTAGATCCCCCGTGCTGCACACCATTTGGCCTCCCCCAAGGCCATTCTCCAACTTACCCCGTTGCCACCAAATCTAGAACCTTAGCTTGACCCATGCAAGACAGTTCCAGTTCCATCTTGTCGGGATATCGTGCAACAATGTCTATGTCTATGAATCGACTACAAATACTCAGGGCTTCTCCCGCTTTCTTGGAATAGAAGAACAAGAGCATCACTTTCAACTCTCTCACAACTCTCACACACTCACTTCCTTCTCCATCACTCTCTGGTATTAGCAATGGCTTCTACTTCTCCTACTGATTACGGCAAGGAGGCCGTCCTCGATGTCTCGTCCAACCACGATGTCGAGAACGGCGAGGTCAAGACCGGTGGTCTCCAAAGAGATCTCAAGAACCGACACATGCAGATGATTGCCATCGGTATGACTTCACTTCCCCATACTCCCCCAACCCACAACTAACTTGTCCAGGTGGTGCTATTGGTGCCGGTCTCTTCGTCGGTTCTGGTGGTGCCCTCCAGAAGGGTGGCCCTGCTGCTCTCCTCATTGGTTACCTCATCATCGGTATCATGCTTCTCTGCACATGCTTGGCCCTGGCTGAGATGGCTGTCCTCTACCCCATCAACGGTGCCTTCTTTACCTATATCGTCCGATTCGTCGACCCTTCATGGGGTTTCGCCATGGGTTGGCAATACGCTCTTGCTTGGCTCACTGTGCTCCCCTTCGAACTGATCGCCGCCTCCATCACAATCAAGTTCTGGAATGACGATATCAACATGGCTGTCTGGGTCTCTGTCTTCCTTGTCGTCCTCATCAGCATCCAGTTCTTTGGTGTCCGAGGTTATGGTGAGGTTGAGTTTGTTCTCTCCATCATCAAGATCTGCGCTTGTGTTGGCTTCATCATCCTTGGTATTATCATCAACTGCGGTGGTGTTGGCGACCAGGGCTACATTGGCGCCAAGTACTGGCGCGACCCTGGTGCTTTCACCACCTTCAAGGGTTTCGCCTCTGTCTTTGTCGTCGCTGCTTTCGCCTTCGGTGGTACTGAGATGGTCGGTCTGGCTGCTGCTGAGTCTGCCGACCCTCGCAAGTCTATCCCCACTGCTAGCAAGCAGGTCTTCTGGCGAATTGCCATCTTCTACATTCTCAACCTGTTCATCGTTGGTCTTATCCTCCCCGCCAACGACGACCGTCTCATGGGTGCCAGCGGTGCCAACACCAAGGCTTCTCCCTTCGTTCTTGCTATCCAGGATGCCAACATCAAGGTCCTCCCTAGCATCATGAACGCTGTCATCACCGTCGCTGTCCTCTCCGTTGCCAACTCGTGCACTTTCGGCTCTACCCGAACCATCCAGGCTATGGCTGAGCGCAACATGGCCCCCAGCTTGTTCAAGTACATCGACTCCAAGGGCCGCCCTCTCTACTGTGTTGCCCTCCAGATTGCCTTCGGTCTCCTTGCCTACATCGGTGCTGCTCCTCAGGGTGGCGAGATCTTTGGCTGGCTCCTGGCTCTTACTGGTCTTGGTTTCCTCTTCGTCTGGGGTTCCATCTGCCTTGCTCACATCCGCATGCGCGCTGGTATGAAGGCTCAGGGTGTCAACTTGGGTCTCATCCCCTACAAGACCCCCTTCGGCGTCGCTGGTTCTTACCTCGGTCTTGGTCTCAACATCCTCGCCCTCGTTGCCTCTTTCTACACTGCTCTCTACCCCGCCTCTGGTGCTGATCCCGAAGCTGAGGCCTTCTTCAGCTCCTACCTCGCCTTCTTCTCCGTCAGCATTCTCTACATCGGCTACAAGGTCTGCACCCGAAACTGGCAGATGTTTGTCCGTCCTTCCGAGATGGACTTGGCCACCGGTGCCGTCTTCTTGGAGGAGGAGGAGCCTAAGGAGACTGTTGCCTGGTCTCAGCTCCCTATGAAGGCCATCCGTGGTCTCTTCTAAGAACATATGAGGAATGAAAGTTGGAAGGATTTTGGATACCCAGCGTAACGGAGGAGTCAAGGAATGCATATTTGATCTGTAATATTTTTTAAAGCTTTATACCAGCGAGCAAAGCAAGGCGATTAGCGTTCTTGAGCATAATCTGCACATAGACAATACGCACATGCAATCTTCAATCTCTGAGTATCTACCATGACTGTGATGATCATTGACTTTAAAATAAGTTCCATTGTGTAGCTGACATTGAATGATTGTCTTTCTGATATGCTCCCTCTTGACATATCTGCCCTTTTTCATCTTGATTTCGCAACCTTCTGGATCCGTTTTGGGTAAATTGAGCAAAACTATCCCCATCTCGCTATCCTAATAAAAGCAAATATTAGGATCCGTTTAGCTAAATCTAGCAAAATCATCCACTTGAGTACTCCGTACCACGATCGTAATAGAAAGATCAAAATCCATTCGTATTTGATGGTCTTTAATTCTTGTCCTCGTTGAGCTTCGAGATCTCCTGACGCGCCCTCTGAAGTGCCGTCTTCCCCTCCCGCCACGCTTTGTCCAAGGTCGAGATGGCGCCCTCGCACTTGGCTCGGAGTGTCGATAGTTTCTCCTCGTGGGCCTTCTCAGCCGCTCTAGTCTCTTTGCAATGGGTCTCGCGGATGGAAGCAATCGTGTCATGGGAGTATTTTCGATGTTTCTTGAGGTCGTCTTGGTGTTTCTTTTGAAGACTGTCAATGTCTTGTTGGTGAGAACTTTTGAGATCTTCGATGACTTGTTGATGGATCTTTGTGTTTTCTTCTGCTGCCTTGCGAACTGAGGCGAGCTGGCTTTCCAAGTCACCGAAGACTTTGATGACGTCCTCAGGATTGGAGATGAGGGGAGTAGCTCCGCGTGTCACACTGCCAGGTTCGACGGAGGTTTCTGGAGTAGAACTGGGGGCCTCTGAGCAGATCCTCTTGGAGCGATGCTCTTCTTCTGGTTCACAAGACCAAGGTCGCTTGGATAACTCCCTGGCCTGTTCAAATTCCCTGCCTAGTAGTATCTGTCGCATGTACTTGTTCTTCTCGAAGCTGGGGTGATCCGTAGGACCGTTCTTGTTGGGCTCCCACTCGTTGAGATTCGCATCAGGAAACTTGATTTGAGCAAGGGCAGCATACCGGGATTGGAAGAACTCATCACGGAATAGAACTTTGTGCACTGTGATTTCAGCCCAGGTCTTTGGATTGTGAAAGCCCGTCATTGTCCTGATATTGGAAGTGTAAACTAGCTTGACGATGGCTTTCCAGGACTTGATCTCGGCGGGGGAAAGTTTTCCTGCTGCCCAGTTGTTCCAATGGCCTTCCATAATGTCGAGGAAGAAGTCCTTGTTGAGAGATTTCGCAGAGGTAAACCGGTCAACAAACCAAAGAGGCATCTTGTTCTACCACTTCGAGAATGTTGACTAAGTTTCTGTTCGTTATTAGATCAGTAAGAGAATCCTTATCAAGAAGTATGTGTAGCTCACAGGCTATGTGAATGTTCTAGTGTAGGTCAGCTCAAAAGTGAGATGAGTTGTTGAAGATGAACGAGGATGAGACGAGATGAGACTTGAACTAAGGCCTTTCGTAATGCGATGCTTGAAGCGTCGACGCCCGACAATGTTTGAATGTGCAGAAGGAGTAAAGCTAAATGGATAAAAATATGGGTTAGGATGAAGATAGAAGAAGGAGAAACTTGGGATGAATGGCTTCAGTGTAGTGAAAGTATCTAGAAGTGATATATGTTCATTATCAGGATGATTCTAGGTTCAAATTAATTCAATGCTGCCTGGATATTTCAGAGAAGCGCAGTGATTCAGTGTCCCAGCACAGATTTGTGCCTTCGCATTGCAGATTCGTTGTGAAAGCATTCGAAATTTCTACTGTCTATATTTCCTACATCTTGAGGCTTTCGCGAAACTCACATGCAATCCTGTTTCCTTTACAGGCTCGTTGGGTACACGTTCCTTCGAAAAGCATGACAAGAATAGGTGTGCATCGGTTGACTTTTGCCGAAAAAAATTATGTTTTATACTATGATCGCGCACTCTCATGAGCATATTATATATACCCGTCCAGACAAGTTCAAGCATGCTTTTCTGGTCATATTCCACTTGAGTTTAGGATAGCTTAAATCGTCTACTTAGGAGTTGGAGCTGTAAGTGCAACCATGACTGGTAAGCCGTATGATTTACCACAGTTTTAATTCCATTCACGATGACACTTGAATATTGCTTCTTTCCAGGAAGTACAAAACGTACGAAATTCCATCAAGACACTATGTGGCTGCATGGAGATATGTCAATCTGTCAATGAATACATCAAAAGAACTTAGCAAACTAGTCGAAAAGTTCATAGATTTCGTGGATCACGCATAGTCTTGAGGATTAGTATCTAGCAGCTCTGACCTCCATATCTAGTTCTTAGTCTTGTCTGCTCTGTTCACACATGCCAGTTTCTCTATTTTCGGCCAAAAAGAACTTTAATTTGGGATCGAATCACATAGGACATTGTGACTACTTTGCCTCAGTTCATCCCCTGACTGACTAGGCACGAGAATCTCAATATGCCCTTCCGCTATACCGGCCCTTCATGTAGTAGGGGTAGGAATTCCGACAGCGCCGATACACTCGTCCAAGGTCTCAACAAGAACAATCCCAGTCAATCACTCTGACCACATCATACAAACTT
>JABEXW010000896.1:0-27498 GCA_013266185.1 Fusarium sarcochroum
TAAAGAAGAAGACAGAAGAAGAGATAGCGTAGAGTTTTGTGTGCAAGGAGAGGGCTACAAGAGAGAGGGCGATACTTCACGTGGGCTAGGACATGTGTACAAGAGGGAAGAGGGATGTCGGGGGGATGTTCGCGATGGTGGGGCAGAACAAAGATTTCGACGGTTGTGTGAGGAATCGCTTGTGCGTTTCAAAAGGGTTTAGCTTGGAGCAGCGGGCTGGTTCCTGACTTTTGGAAGCTTGATCACGTCACGTGCCTTCGCGCCTACGTCGTCATAGAGTGCCGCGTTTTGGGTTGTTTGTTTAAGTTGGACGTGAAGAGGCGTTTCTTTTCTTATAAGGACTATTTTTTTGGTCTCTTATTGTGTTTTGACAGAGAAAGCCTGTCCTTTTGATGGGTGATAATCGGGATCATCCTACATAACACATCAATCATGCCAAGTCCTACCAAGAAACGGAAGCTGAACAACGGCACCAAGTCAGCAACACCAGTCCGAGGTCTGGAGTATTTCTTTTCGAAACAGAAGCAAAATGTTTCCGAATCTAATAAAAAGCCAAAAATTGAAGAGCAAGATGGAGCATCGAGCGATGTTGCAACAGAGTTGACGGATGAGGAGTTGGCGAGGAAGCTCCAGGCAGAATGGGATCAAGAAGTTACGGGTGGACTACAAACCACAAATCAGACCGAACCTGTTAAGCCTTTGATCGAAGATACTGTATCGGTATCTCGAGATGAAAGTCCGAGTCCTGCGGGCCCGAAGTCGAAGCCATCAGTCACCCTCCCAACAGCCCTCGGCAAGCCCAGTATAGTTAACAGCAAGGCAAAACCAACGCTTGGCCTTCAAGCAGCGGGCATGGATGAGGATACAACAACAACATCGATACCTTTTGACGAGTCTCCTCTGATATTCGATCCGTCAGAGTATCTGGACCAACTCAAGGAGCATTGGGCTTCTGAAGGCGGCAATGCGTCGTATGCGCTTCTCACTCGCTGCTTTATCCTTATCAACGGCACTACAAGCCGAATAAAAATTGTAGATACCCTCGTCAATTGTTTAAGGGTCTTGATCGAGGGCGATCCGTCGAGTTTATTACCAGCGGTAAGTTTCAGTTCATTTTCTTGTTGAGCTTCTCTTACTGTACCAGGTCTGGTTGGCAACCAATGCTATATCACCCCCATACATCTCCATGGAATTGGGCTTGGGTGGATCGGCGATATCGAAAGCGTTACGAAATGTTTGTGGTCTCGACAATCGATCTCTAAAAGCTATTTACGACAAATACGGCGATGCTGGGGATGTGGCTTTTGAAGCCAAAAAGAAACAAAAGTTTACTCTGAGGAAGCCAAAGCCCTTGACAATAAAAGCAGTGTACGAGTCTTTGGTGAAGGTTGCCAGCAGTCAAGGACAAGGCAGTTCAGAAACAAAACAAAGATTGGTTGACCGGCTGCTTCAAGACGCTCGCGGCGGAGAAGAGAGTCGATTCGTTGTGCGGACTCTCTGTCAACATGTAAGCGGCTACCGTGGTCATTGCATCTCATTTTCTAACATATAATAGCTACGCATCGGTGCTGTAAAGACGACAATGCTAATCGCCCTATCGCGAGCCTTTTTGCTCTCCCGCCCACCAGGAGCTGACTTCCCTCTCAAATCAGTATCTGATCTGGCCAAGCTTAAGAAAGAAGATTTGGCTGAAATCTGGGGTCGAGCTGAGGAAATAGTCAAAGCTTGCTTTGCGAGGCGTCCAAACTACAATAACCTCGTGCCTGTTCTTCTTGAAATCGGCATTTCTGAAGAGTTATTGATACGATGCGGCCTTACTCTTCATATCCCACTTCGACCTATGCTTGGAAGCATCACAAGGGACCTATCTGAGATGCTTACGAAGCTACAAGGAAGAGATTTTGCTTGCGAATTCAAGTATGATGGCCAGAGGGCCCAAATACACTGTGATGAAAATGGAAAAGTCAGCATCTTTTCACGGCATTTGGAAGTTATGACAGACAAGTACCCTGACTTGGTCGAGTTGATACCAAAGATACGCGGAGAGGGTGTTGACAGCTTCATCATGGAAGGCGAAGTGGTGGCTGTTGATCGTGAAACCGGGGAACTCAAGAACTTCCAAACACTCACAAATCGAGCGAGGAAAGACGTTGACATCGGAACTATTACCGTGGACGTTTGTATGTTCTCATTCGATTTGATGTACCTGAACGGACAACCCCTGCTCGACCGTCCGTTCCGAGAACGGCGGGAGCTTTTGCGATCGCTCTTCAAAGAGATACCGCATCACTTTACTTGGGTAAAGAATCTCGATGCTACATCTACAGACTCAGAATCAGTCTTGGAATTCTTCAAATCTGCTATTGACATCAAATGCGAAGGAATCATGGTCAAGATCTTAGATAACCTGCCTACAGTGCCACACTCAGAAGAGGCGGAAGACCAGGGGCCAGAAGGGTCCGACAAGCTGTTAACGCCCAGATCGAAATCGAAAGGAAAGGGAAAGTCCAAGGGGAAGAAAGATGAAAATGGAGAGACCAAGGTCAAAACAAGACGCAAACCATTACTGGCGACGTATGAGCCAGACAAGCGACTTGACTCTTGGCTCAAGGTCAAGAAAGACTACAATTCTAGTTTTGACACACTTGACCTCATTCCTGTTGCTGCCTGGCATGGGCAGGGACGCAAGGCGAAATGGTGGTCACCTATCCTTATGGCATGTCGCAACGAGGAGACTGGGTCTCTAGAGGCCGTGTGCAAGTGCATGTCTGGGTTTACAGATACCTTTTACAAAGCCAACAGGCAGTTTTATGATGATGGCGAAGAGAGCGGCGAACCCAACAACACCAGAACAACACAGCCCAGTTTTGTTGAATACTCAGGCCCAAGGCCCGATGTCTGGTTTGAGCCGCAAGAGGTGTGGGAAATGGCCTTTGCAGACATTACGCTGAGCCCAACTTATACTGCTGCGATCGGGCTTGTAAGTGAGGAGAGGGGACTGAGTCTAAGATTCCCGAGATTTATGAAGAAACGAGAGGACAAGAGTCTTGAAGAGGCGAGCACAAACGATTTTTTGGCTGGTCTTTGGCGCAAGCAGGAAGCAAAGGCTGCCTCAAACAAAGAGAACAAGGGGGAGGCTGGAGAAGCAGAGGAAGAAGAAGCCGAGGACTGAGTCTCAGCCAGCCATATTAATTAATATTGAATGACGACGCCACACTCCAACCGTATAAATGACACCCTCGAAATAATTATGATACAGAGTATTCATCATTTGCCAGCGTTTAACCTTTGGGCGATGAGACTGAAAACGGCAATTGATCCCATAAAGAGAACAGCGTTGTAGAACTGATTTTGATGAGTTTCAATATCTGAAGCTTTCTCTTGTTTGACTCACCGCTTTACGAGAAATGTCTCGCTCTTCATTGTCTGTCCGCGATTCGATAAAGAGGCGACGGAGATTTGGCAGCGCCTATTCAATTCTTAGATCGCATTTCAAGTTGGGGCTGGATAGCTTCTCACCATTGCGAGTTGTGGTTATTTGGAAATAACCAACAATCGTTCCGAATTCGTAATTGATAAGCTCACTCCCTTGAAGAACACTAACTGTCTCCTCAAATATTAATCTGAAAGGACAGCCCCAATCAAGGGCTTCTTGTGGATGTTGAGATTCAAGAGATGATAATGAGAAGCAAGGTGACTAAGCTCCCAAAACATCAATGGCCAAAAATAAATTGTTAGCCATAGAAGCCACGCTGCACGCGAACGGCAATCAGGCGGAAGTTTAGAGTTAGGGGGCAGCCTAGGTAGCTTAACGGAAACTGACAGGGCCATTGCTACCCACTGTAGCACGCCCCCCTTTGGTGGCTCAGGCTCCCGACAATGGCCTATCCTCGTGGCCTTGGCATCTTTGGTGACAGTTACGTCTGCCTTGTTCATACTCAGATCAACCAACTCCTTTCCAATTTTCTCGACGACGTCGCATACCTTGGACGCATCCTCCGATACGCAGCTTAATCGGTGGATGCAGGCTTCGACGCTTGAGGACAAGTAGCTTGTACTCGGTCTGACGAATTCGACTCGACAGTCACCGCCCGTCTCCTTCAACGCCCAATCTCTCATTCCTCTCCCATCTTCGACCTTTTGCCACGTGCTCTTCCACGAACCTCGACGATGGCGGTAAATCGCATTCGCGGCGCTTTTGCCGTGCCTCGCAAGGGTGAGACCTTTGAGCTGCGCGCTGGTCTGGTGTCGCAGTATGCGTACGAGCGCAAGGAGTCTATCCAAAAGACCATCATGGCCATGACGTTGGGCAAGGATGTGTCGGCACTCTTCCCCGATGTGCTCAAGAACATTGCGACGGGCGATCTCGATCAGAAGAAGCTTGTGTACCTCTATCTGATGTATGTGGACGATGCTGTATAGCTATTGAGCTATCCCTCATAGCTCTGTAGCTGTAACTGTGTCCGTGGGGTAAGAACAGAGAGCTGACATGAAGTTCAGGAATTACGCCAAATCGCATCCCGATCTTTGTATTCTCGCCGTTAATACGTTCGTCCAAGATTCCGAAGATCCAAACCCACTGATACGAGCATTGGCGATTCGAACAATGGGATGTATTAGGGTGGATAAGATGGTGGATTATATGGAAGAGCCCCTGAGAAAGACATTGAGGGACGAATCACCTTACGTGCGCAAGACGGCCGCCATTTGCGTCGCCAAACTCTTCGATCTCAACCCGCAGATGTGTATCGAGAATGGCTTTTTGGAGGCTCTCCAGGAGTTGATTGGCGATCCTAACCCCATGGTCGTCGCAAACTCGGTGACCGCTCTGTCTGAGATCACCGAGACGGCGCCCGAGACGAGGGCATTGATTGTTACCCCTGTGACGCTGAAGAAGCTGCTCATGGCTCTTAACGAGTGTACTGAGTGGGGGCGAGTTACCATTCTGTCAACTCTGGCCAACTATTCAGCAACAGACCAGAAAGAGTCAGAGCATATATGTGAGCGTGTGGCACCTCAGTTCCAGCATGTCAACCCTAGTGTGGTCCTTGCTGCTGTCAAGGTCGTTTTCATTCACATGAAGGCTCTCGGCCCCGAGAATGTGAGGTCATACCTCAAGAAAATGGCTCCTCCGCTTGGTATGTCTGTATTGACGGCGTTTGCGTTCTCAACTGACTGGATCTAGTAACTCTGGTTGCTTCGCAGCCCGAGGTTCAATACGTTGCTCTGCGAAACATTGATCTCCTCCTCCAAGCTAAGCCTGACATTCTTAGCAAGGAGATGCGTGTCTTTTTCTGCAAATACACCGACCCGGAATATGTAAAGCTTCAAAAGTTGGAAATCATGGTGAGGATAGCAAACGAGCACAACTATGAACAGCTTCTCGCCGAATTGAAGGAATATGCTCTGGAAGTGGATATGGATTTTGTCCGAAGAGCTGTCAAGGCTATCGGCCAGGTGGCCATCAAGATTGAGAACGCCGCTGAGAAGTGCGTTGCTGCTCTTGAGGATCTCATCTCTACCAAGGTCAACTATGTTGTCCAGGAGGTGATTGTCGTCATCAAGGATATTCTGCGAAAATACCCTGGTTACGAGGGTGTTATCCCTACACTCTGCAAGCATATTGATGACTTGGATGAGCCCACCGCGCGTGGCTCTCTCATCTGGATTGTGGGAGAGTACGCCGAGAAGATCAACAACGCAGATGAGATCTTGGAGAGCTTCGTCGAGTCTTTCATGGAAGAGTTTACACAGGTCAGTGATATATCACGAGTCTCCGGGCCAAAGCTAACTAAAGATGCAGACACAACTGCAAATATTGACAGCTGTGGTGAAGCTGTTCTTGAAGAAGCCCGGCAACAACCAGGGTCTTGTACAAAAGGTTCTTCAGGCGGCTACAGCGGAGAACGATAACCCCGATATCCGCGATAGGGCATACGTGTACTGGCGTCTGCTTTCATCGGACCCCGAGATTGCCAAGGTGAGAAGGTTTTGTGAACAAGTCTATACATGATTACTAACACTAGTTACCAGAACATCGTCCTGTCTCAGAAGCCTACCATCACAACCACCATGACTAGTCTTCCCCCTGCGCTTTTGGAGCAGCTTCTTACTGAACTTTCTACTCTTGCTTCAGTATACCACAAGCCTCCGGAGTCGTTTGTTGGCAAGGGCCGTTTCGGCGCCGACGAAATCCAGCGAGCTGCCATCCAAGAGCAACGGCAAAATGCTGCCGAAAACCCTATCGCGGCTTCAGTTGCCGCTGCATCTTCGGCCAACGGATCTGGCGGCGCTCCCCAGAACAACATTGAGAACCTACTTGACATCGATTTCGATGGTGCCGTCCCCGCATCCCAAGAACAGAACAGCGCCTCAGCGACCCCTGACCGTGTGGCTAGCCCATCGGCTGGTGGACCCTCGGGTGCGATGGCCGATATGATGAGCATGTTTGATGCGCCAGCTCAGCCTTCAAGCAGCGCTGGCACTCCCGCGCCTGCACCAGCCGCGGCCCCTAGCAACAACATGAATGACTTAATGAATGGATTCGAGGGCATGAACTTTGGTAGTTCAGCGGCAGGCGAGCCTCTACCAGCAGCAATGCAGCTGCAGCAGGCCCAAGGAGGAGCGCCGCAGCAGCCCAAGAAGGATAGCGATGACTTGCTGGGTCTGTTTTAGATGTGTATGCATGGATATATGGAAATTCCAGCCAAGAAACGGCTATTGGGTTCACGAAGGAGTATGGAGATGCACTGGTGGAAAAGAGAAAATGCCTTCACCGCTGGCGCAAAAGATGAGACGGCCACCTCAAACAAACACTCTTGTTATCGCGTTGAACGCTTGCCAAATAAAGATGCTCTAATTATAAAGTCGATTCCTTGAATTTTTCTTGCTTCGTAATGTACCGCGGAATCCATCCGCTCCCGTACGGATATCTCGTCATCTAAACCCCTTCATCCCATCCATCCATTCATTCCTTGTGTCGCGTGCCCTTTTTTATGCAGAAACTCCGTAGATCGTCGTGTAGCCCTCGTACCCGGGTAGAAGAAAAAGGAAATAGCAGAATCATTACTGCATTTGCACGTCATTCGCTTCGCTAGTCTTTGCGTGCTCCTCGGGAGTCTGGCATTTAGCGGTCCAGGCGTGGATAGTTGCGATTTCGTCCTTGAGAGCGGCGTTGACAAGGCGATGGCGCTTGAGAGAGTTGAGGCCCTGGAATTGAGAAGAGACGATGAGGGAGTTGAAGGCTTGACCGCAGCCGCCTGTGATTTTGGGCGAGGTTAGCAAATACTGCAACTGACTTCTCCGTGATCGGCTGGAGGGGTTGAAGCCGTTCGCGGGGTAGTCCTTTTTGGTAGAACGAACCAGACATGTCTGTGACTTCAACGTGGGTAGCCTCAAGGCGCTCCTTGATGGCCTCGCGCAGGGACTCGTCTGTGATTTGCGACATTGTTCTGAGGGAGGATTAAAGAGACGAATATCGAGGGAGCCAACGTGTGGGAGGAGGAGAGCGATGAGATTGATTGATTAGATATCATCGTGGGGTAGTTTATGCACAGTGTGAGCCAGTTCCGAAGAAACACGGTATGAGCTCATTGGACCCTTTTATTGTTTCTACTTTCGGCTTCAAGCTCCAACAGGTTCTAGCTTCATCTTTTATGCCAAGCTATAGGAGGCATATCATTGGTGAGAGAATCCCTGCAACCTATCAATTGCTGATAGAGACTCTCTAACATACCGTGTAAAGGACTCACTCTCAGTTGACTATCAGTTCTCCGAGGAATTACTGCTATGAGAGGCTCTCTTCTGAGGTTGAACCGACTACTACTTACACCCAGCTCAAACCGTTCTCTCTCATCTTCTCCCACAACAAGACCCTTTGTTCCATCCGTCTCGAGTGTCAAGTCTCTTGCGGAGTCAAGCAGACTTTGCTCATCCTGTCGTTCTCCAAACAACTCAGCTTCATCACCTGAAACTCACACCTCCAAAATGGCAGACGTTGGAGCTTGGGGCGCCTGGCAGGTTGAGCCTTCGACCTTCACCAAGGCCGTTGTTGAATCTATGCAGAAGCTGTACCCAGAGGAGATCGCGGACAGAAGCTGGGACAATGTCGGACTCTTGGTTGGCAACTCGGAGACTGATGCCAAGAAGAGAAAGCCCAGAGTCTTGGTGACCAACGACTTGACTTTTCAGGTTGCCGTTGATGCTATTGCTCAAAGTGCCAGTGTTGTTGTTAGCTACCGTGAGTATTCCCTGTTATGCTAAAACTTGCTGTAAGGCTTGTCATGCTAATATTTGTTAGATCCCTTTATCTTTGGTGGCCTCAAGTCCATTACCAACAACGATCCTCAGCAAGCTACGCTCCTGCACCTAGCCAAGGCCGGTATTGCTGTGTACTGTCCTCACACCGCAGTTGACGCTGCCCCCGAGGGTCTCAACACTTGGCTTGCCGACATTGTCTCAGGCCCTCATGAGAGCAAACGCTCTGTCGCTATTCCCTGCACCAACGCGCCCTCAAGCCATTCCGGCGCAGGTTACGGCTCCATTGGTCGCTTCGAAAGTGCTGTTCCACTTTCCGAGATCCTCCTTCGTCTAGCCGATAAGCTAGGTGGTCTCAAGCATGTCATGGTAGCAAGCCCCGTCGGCGCCGACGTCAAAGCCACCAAGGTCAGCAGCTTCGGCGTCTGCGCTGGTAGCGGCTACGACGTGCTCAAGAAGGCCGATGTGGATCTTCTGGTAACTGGCGAGACAAGCCATCACTCGGCGCTGCGGGCTATTCAGCAGGGTCGTACGCTTGTGCAGGTCTTCCACAGCAACTCGGAGCGTGGATATCTTCAGGAGGTGCTCAAGCCCAAGTTGGAGGCTGCTCTAAAAGAGAGCGTGCCTGAGGCGGATGTCATGACGAGCGAATATGACAAGGATCCCTTTACCATTTTGGATGTGCATGATCTGGAGTAATAAAGAAGATAGAGAAGTTCAAACAAAAAGCAGCGGTCGGGAGGTTGTCTTGAGGGGAGATATCAGGAGTTGAGGAGAAGATGATATTCCAAATACAATGATCATTGAGCGCAGGAATAAGAAGAGGCTATTATAAAAGCATTGGGGTATATCTCATTATTACCGCGTTACCGTCCATCTTTTGATACTCGACTATCCCTTGATAGCCGCTCATCCCTCGATATCCTCGGGCTTGAAACACTGCTCTTATTATCTGCTTGTCTCAACGCCTCATCGCCTTCTTCGATGCATTCTTCGACATCCTTGCCACCGATTCCCTTCTCTTTCCACGATTGTAGCAGCTTCCGCGGCATCGCCCACTCCTTGCGCGCCTGCGCAAGCTTCCCCTCACTAACAAGTCCACGTAGTCTCTCGGGAGTCGCTAGAGTCTGTGCTGCTAGTTCTCTTGTCCGTCGTTGTCTTGCTTCAGCCTCTCGCTTCTTGCCTTGCTCGGAATCTGGTGAAGGGACTGTCTCACGAAGGGCTTCTCGGATGGAGGATGCTTGGCTATAGATCTGGGCGATGGCTGGGTCGAGTGTTGAAGCCATAGGGGTTAAGGGGTCCATACTTGTTCTCATCTAGAGTCATGAGAGTCAGTAATTCAACCCTACAATGCATATCTAGTAGTAACGTACTTTGCGAATCGTCTCAGTTGCTGTAATCAGCTTACTGTAGTTGTCGTACACCAATGCCTTCTTCTCCGCATCTAGCGCGCGCACTTCTCCCACAATGCGTGTATACAGTCTCATGAGCTCCTCGAGACTACTCTTCTCGACGACCTTGGTGACATAGTCCTCGGCGTCAAAGTCAGGGGTGTCGATCTCGGTGGCTGGGACTTCGGAGTCGGGGATTTCGATGCGCGGAGCTGCGGCGCGGAGATTATAGTACTCGCGGAGAGCGGCGCGATTAGACGAGGCTTTGCGCTGTCCTAACGGAGGAGCACCTGGAGGAGGATTGGAGGGTCCTTGGGTGAGGACGGGGGATGCGAGGGCAGATCGGGAGGTTTCGAAGGAGGGTCGGTTGGAGTTTGTGGGAGTGCGACGGGGAGGATCGCGGGGAGAAGCTATTGTAGACATTATATGGATTGTCTCGAGGAGTGTAAAAGAGAGCGACAATTGTTGGGTTGAGTTGAAGTTGAAAGGTACCTTAGATAGAAGACAGTTGGAGGTTAACAAGGCTGACATGAGCTGAGGTGGACACGGTGGAGGGCCGTTAGTGGTTGATGGCCTGCAATGCAGGGGCACGGAACGCTAAATCTAGGGGGTGGCCCACCTTCAGCCGCTGGAACGTCATTGTTATCACAAGGCTGAATATCATCTCTATCCAATCTTTCTCAACACCAAAGATCAACATCGCGATGATCCGCCAATGACACACCCTCATTCAAGAAAATGGATCTCAATGGCCAACTTAGAGCCTCAATACTGGCTCAAAACCTCCCTCACCCCTCAACAACATTTCTAAACTCTCTCATAACCGCACGCTCTCCTCCCCCACCACTACCATCTCTTCTAGCAACCGCCAAAGCCCGTCTCCTAGCAGCAGACCTTACCAGCAGCGCACTCATAAATACAAGCGCCACTCAGAGCCTCCCTCCTGATGCCGACTCTGCAGATTCTCGTGAGCGGCGTCTCCCAAGGCCTGTGCACGTGCAGGTTCTAGACATTGAGAATATGGCCCTGAGTCGCTGGGAGCAGGTTGAAGAGATGGAGGCTGTGGCGAAGGGTGAGACTACGCGCGGGAGAGAAGTCATTCGTGTCACGGCAGAAGACGATGATGAGAATATCGCCGAGGGTCCGACTCAACGACCTGGCGGGACTCGGAATACAACGGGTTCAAGGCCTGCGGGCAAGAATGCGACACATAAGCTTGTGCTGCAGGATTCTAAGGGTACAAAAGTATATGCCCTAGAACTTCGACGTATCGACAGCGTGGGAGTTGGAAAGACGCAGATTGGCGAGAAGATATTACTGAAGTCTGGGACGGTGATTGCACGAGGCATGGTCTTACTAGAGCCTGACAAGTGTGCTATGCTCGGTGGTAAGATTGAGGCATGGCAGAAGACGTGGGCGGAGGGACGATTGGCGAGGTTGAAGGAGGAAATAAGACAAAATGAAGGGCAGAGATCGTGAGGAAGATGTGCATGGCGTTATACATGATACCCCTTTTCTACAACATCAGACTAAAACATGACCAAAGTATATCATGTTCATACATCTACGAAGCCCCTTTATTGTGATCATTTCTTCGTCACCTCTAACCATGCTCAGATGCTCCTCTACACACTTATACTCCTTCAGTAGCAACAGCTAACGAATTCCATCCACTCTGCTCCCAAGGCGCCAGGAACGCTGCCCGCTGAGCATCGCCAGCAGTTGCTGTTCCAGCATACGCCTTTGACAGATCCTGCGCCTCCAACAGACCCTTTGGAGGAATACCCCTTGCTGCTACCTTGAGCGCCATCTGGGCGGCATACTCGTCGCCCGCTGAGTGAGCCAGAGCAGACCAGCCGTGGGGTAGATCCGGGTAAAGCATGATGTCTGTCTGTACTTGTGTCCTCATGTCCTCTTCCGTTCGTCCCTCTCCTAGGGTTGCGATAGCGCGTAGCACTTCGCCAATATTCGACTGCTCTGAGGCTGTCACCTTGTGGTTGGTACGGAGACCGTGCAGTTCCTCCACAACTGCCTCCAGACTATCCTCATCATTGTCCAATAAGGCAATAACTCCAAGCAGAAGCACTGACTGGACATGCTCGGGGTGCTTTTCAATCACCTCGAACAATCCCTCACGAGCTCTGTCTCGTGATGATTCGGATCCTTGGGCCCAGAGCACCTGAGCTAATAGGCAAACAGCATCAGGACTGCCATCGGATTCTTCTAGAGCTGACTCGAAGTACGCGATAGCCTCGTCAAACTGATTGCTGTAGTACTGGGCCAGTCCAACAGTCAGGTGTGCAGACAATCGTGCCCTCTTACGCTGTTCGCTTGAGAGTTCGTTCTCTGCCTCCTCGCTGCTCAATCCCAGTGCCACCTCGCCGCACTCAACTGCCTTCTCATAAGAGCCAGCTGCAAGGTAAGCTCGTGCCAGATCCGTCTTGGCCAAAGCAAATTTGGCAAGGCTTTGAGGAGATTCCGTGCTCTCGTAATCAGCCTCAATAGTTGACGAGATCTTCTCAAGGGTATCAACAGCACGACTGCTCTCATGCGTGCGCTCCTGGAAGAGTGTTGCCAAGTGACCAAACGCCAGGTCATGAGACTTGAGGCTCTGGTACTGGTTAAGCGCAAAAAGTGGTTGGATAAGCGATTCCACGGTAAGCTCATTGGGAGATACTGTGAGGATGTGGTCGAACAAGGAGCTTGAGTAGTGGCGCCTAGTAGGTACTGAGGACGAATCCGCAATCTCCATTGCGTGTGTAAAGAGCCCACGGGCTTCCTTGGCCTCGCCGTGCAAGAGAGCCACAAATCCTTGTCCTAACCAAGCGTGTGCGTAGTCAGGATCAGTTGACTGGGCTCTCGTAAAGACCTCATTGGCCAACTGTACATCTCCTGACAACAGAGCCAGGGTTCCCAAGTTCGTCCAGGCCGCAGGACTTCGTTCATTGAGATACAAACTTCTGGCAAAAGCGTGCTGAGACACCGAAGGGTTAATCTCGCTGGTCACTACGCCGAGGGCGTTCCAAAACTCCGAGTTTCCAGCTTCCAACTCAATCGCACGTTTGAATGATCTCACCGCAGCCTTGACATAACTGCTAGACTTCTTCCTGAGTTCAGGGGGCAGACAAATGTGAGCTCGGTACTCCGCCCATCCCAGGTTGTAGTAAGCAACGGCTTGCGCATGGCGATCATTGGTCGCAATGTGAACGCCTTGCTTGTGACACAAAATGGTAGCATGAATGCATCGAGTAAGGTCAACGCCTGGCTGCTCATCATCTGCATAAAGTCCCTTGGCAAAGACTACATCGATGCCGACCTTGTCAACGCTCGCGAGAATATCGTATGCCTCTTGGGTGCCATTTTCAAGGATGCTGCGAATGGACTCGGTAGGGAAATCTTGAGTGCGACTTTGAACAGATGAGAAGATAGAGCATGCGTCAGCTATAGCCTTCCAAAAGTTGAATGTCTCGAGAACACTGCCGCTGGTTGTCTTTGCATACTCGATCGTTTCGGTGGCGAGCTGTACTGCTTTTCCAAACAATCCCTTCTCAACGGATGTAAGGGCGTTGTCGACTGTTGTCTGAAGTAGGGCGATAATAACACCTTCTTCCTCAGGGTGTGTCTCAATGACTGACCTATAGAGAGCGATGGACTCATCGTACTCGCCCAGTTCACGCTTGACATTAGCAAGCATATACTTGGTGAACCAGGTGTCCGCAGAGATATCCGCTTCGGTCTCCTCCTCCAGCTTCTGGGCATTTAGAATTGCCTTGGTAGCAGCAATGTGTCGACCGGAGCTGTGGTAACTTTCTCCCAAGCCAACCCAAGAATGGTAGTCCTCGGGAGTGATGCGAAGCGCCGCTTGGAACGACACGATAGCTTTGTGGAAGTCTTGTTTGTTCAGCTCGGCCACACCCAACGCAGCGAACGGCCAGCTGATTCCCTTTCTCTTAGATCCTGGTGGCGGCTTTACTTTACCAGATTCAACAACACGGCGGGCAACGAGCTCGACTCTATCCCAGTCTCCGTCATCCGCAAAGGAGCGGGCAAGTCTCTCAGCTGCAACCACTTCGGCGTGAGATAGCTCCAATGCCTTCTGGAAGCAACGTCGCGACCGGTTCTTGTCTTTGGCATAATCAGCGTAGTAGGTTCCGAGATAAGTGTATGTAGGTGCGTAGTTCAGATTATTGTTGAGAGCATTCAGCCAGTATGCGTAAGCGCATTCTCCCTTTCTTTGTTTCCGTGCAGCCTTGCTAGTATCGATGTTCCAGGTGCACACTCCCAGGCGATGTTGAGTC
Source organism: Fusarium sarcochroum (assembly GCA_013266185.1). NCBI lineage: Eukaryota > Fungi > Ascomycota > Sordariomycetes > Hypocreales > Nectriaceae > Fusarium > Fusarium sarcochroum. The sequence continues at coordinate 13,946 of JABEXW010000896.1, forward strand.
TCGCCCAGTAATTCCTTCGCCGCGGTCCCTTGCTTTTCGAGGGGTTCGATGCATTCTTGCAGTTCCTCTTTTGCGGCCTGCCAGTCTCCCTTGAGTGCCTTGACCCACGCAGCCTCCGACTTGACTTTGATGTTTGTCGGATCACGCTCCAAAGCCCGAGTGAGATAGTCGATGGCCTGGTCGTATTCCTCCTCTTCCTCGTAGATGAGACCAACACCGATCAAAGCAGAAGTAGAGGTAGTATCACGCTCGAGAACCTTGTCGAACAGCTCCTTTGCCTCCTTATGGTGTCGAGGAGATTGATAGTAAACCAATGCTGTTCCGAGCGACAGGTAATAGGAGTCCTCGGCATTGGCAAATGATAGCCCTGTCTTCTTGCGCTCCTGTGCCAACAGAGCCGATCCCTTACGCATAAACTCAACAGTGCTCTCATATTCTCCGATGTAGAGGAGATATTGGCCGGTAAGTCGATACGCAAGGACTGAGTCCGCGGTGGTGATTCCTTCGGTTATCATAATAAGTCGATCCTCATCGGTCAAGGGAACCACAAGTGTGGGAACTCCGCCATCGTCGTCGTCGGAGCTTTCATCTGATTCGTTGGTGGCTGCTTTTGCTTTCTCTTGAGGTTTCTCTGGTGGGAATGGTGAGATTGGGCTTGTTAGATAACTGGTAATGACTTTGTATAAATCACTGTCGGGGAAGAAGGAGCAATAAGCTCTCAGGACGTCGACATCCCATTCTCGAATCTCCTTCTTATCCTGCCATTCTATCGAGATATCCCAGGCGAGCTTGTAGGGGTACTTGATGGCAACCATGCCGTTGGCCAGATCAAGGACTTTCTGGCGCTCTGTGTCCTTTTCAGCACCTGTTGTTGCCACAAGGAGGCGATCATAGCAAAGTTGGAGGAGCTTCTCTTCATACTGTCGTCTTAGCTCGTCGTCGCTTGTCCAGTTGATGAGCTGTCGGTAGATGTGTTCCAGTTTACTTTGACTGTAGACTTCTCGCTTGGCGTCGAGGGTAACTTCAGTGAGTTTGGCGCCTAGCTTGGTTCGTCGTTCTCCAATGAGGGTATTTATCCGGTGTTTTTCAAACTTCTCGATGATATGTGCGACAGTTTCATAAGTCTTTGCTGGGTGAGGGAAACGGCCCTCGAGGATGGGGTACAGCGGGCTTTCAGGAAGCCGTATCGATAGAGCGTCCGCATATTGAATCTCGTCTCCTTGAACTCTGGCGAAATCAACGAATTTGTCCACGACATCTTGACACTTGTACATGTCATCAGCATCTCGGTAAATCTGTGCTAGATTAACGACTGCCTGGTGGTAGTCTGCGAGCTTCTTGTTGTTTTGCTTCTCAAACAACTTGATCAGGCCCTGCCACGCCTGAGCCTCCTGAGGTCGAAGCCATGTTGCAGAACGATAAGTCTCCTGAGCTTGATCAAGTCTGTCCTTTTTATCTAGAGCAAATGCTAGGAAGATGTGGCTTGAATTGCGTGTCAGCTTGAAGTTCTCATGGCGGGGTAGCTCTTTGATGAGCCCAGATGGTCTCTTACGCTTGGTAGTTCTTGGAGTCTTTTTCCAGAAGCTCCTGTGCCTTGCTCACAGCATCGTCAAACTTTTGCTGGCGGATAGCATCGTTGATGCCCTTGAGGGCTGCCTTTGTTCCAGACATGATGCTTTGATTCTGTTGTGTTGGAGGATAACCCCACCAAGCTCGTAAAAGCTCCCTTTGGCTGTGTTAAGAGCTCCAAATACCGCGATTTGTGGTTTCGATGTGTGCAAAGTTTTACCGGTAAGCTCCTAAAATGCAGATGTTATCAAAAGAGGTCGTTGAAGTAGAAGGAAAAGGCTCTCAAAAGTACATTGATTGAATGGATCATACATTCACCAGGCTGGCGCTGGTGGAACTACTCAGTGGATGAATTATGTCATTTTCGAGGTTGGCTAATAGCCGAAGATATTCCGCTCACACATTGAGTTACACATCGTGAGCTGGGCGCTATCTCTCGTCAGTTACCCTACAACGAACAATTAAGATATCTACCTACCTAACTTTAGATAAAAAGCGTAGGTCACCCCAACGATTAGAGCGCATTCTAGGTATGCTTTGGGTATGATTTAGGCCAAGAATCAACTAAAATGGCCAATTTATTCTGTTTTCTCTGAGCTCTCTTACCTAAAGTCAGGTGCCTACCTATCTCGATCGAATATTTATTGACTGGGCCTTAATCTTCTTATATGATGGCACAAATCCGAGGTGAATTCACAGAACTTGGTAGCATCGTGTACTCGCAACACATTTTGCTCGTTTCATTTCTAGACCTATGGTATGCCATCATAAAGCTCACATCATGGGATATTCCCCCATCAAATCCCCTCCCATCCTGCGATAAAGCTCTACAAGATCAAGGACAGGACAGTCGTCCGCTCCTCGATAAGGTGCACCGTCATCAGTCGTGCCTGGGTAGGGCTCCGCTGGATAATCCCACTTAGGGTCAATCATCCTCACGGAAACGTCTTGAAGGTCAAATTCATCCTCCTCCACGTCAAGCGAGAATGAGATCTTGGATAATGTGTCGATCGTGTCTTCATCGAGAAGAATGCATGCTGCAAATCGACTCGGACCACTTCCTCTAAACATGAGATCGTCTTCAAGCAACCCCAAACCTCTGAGTTGTGCACAGAACTCTTCTCTCACTCTATCTTCTGATGCGTTCTCAAGAGACTCTTTGTCTTCTATGACATCAAATTTGAAGCGCTTGGCTGCTTCTTCACAGTAAGGTGAGGATGAAAGTTGCCGTAAACTTCTGAGCGCGAGCAAGACCAAGGCCTCTACAGCTGGTTCGAGCTTTTGACGCGACCCTTCCGAATATGTCGTGACGAAGATGTAGTAGCCCCACGTCGGATCTGTGACAGCTTGGTTGAGCGGCCCTCGCGTCTTGTTCTGGTAGGCTTCTACGGCAGATAGAAGTTTGCGGTTGTCGTCAGACCTCTTCTTATAGCCCAACCAGTCTTCTGTGTCAAGAATCCATCGGTTGAACGGCCTTTCTCTTTCAAACACTTGACTGTCAAAGTCAGGGTTATCGCTGTAATCTGAAGGTCGGACATGGAAGTCTACTTCCCTAACAGACCGGGCGGTTCTCTGAACATCTGGATCGGCACCTGGACCGAATGAGCGGATGTTGAAAGAGCGCTTGTGAGGAACTGGGCGAGTTTCGAGAGAAGGGTCTCGAGGTGGAAAATCTGAAACAAGGGTCGATTCCTCATGAGTGGTCATCTTGAAAGAAGAGCGAAAAAGATAGGAGGTAGGAGTAGTACCAAGTACGAAAACTGGATAATTATGAAGGCTTACGAAGGTATAAATACCAGCGACCAACAACAATTTTAAGTGGACCCAATCTTATCAGTGAAACATGAGCTTAGAATTCTGTTAATTTAATAGGTAAGTTATGATGCGCTTTGATAGCCAAAGTGACATGGCTCATTAGGCAGAAACGCAGGCAGTAAAGAGTTACAGCAAAGCCAATCAAAAGAAAAAATACACAGCATAGCAGGCGGTTACCTACTTTGAATAACCTTGGCATGAAGGTTATGGTAACGGAAATAACCATACAAGCATTCAATATCTAACTATGTAACTATCAACCTTGAGGTAATCGCCAGTCAGTGGCGTGTAAGTGATAAGATCGGTGGCAGGCGGTCAACTCTCAACACAATAGGTAACAAAATCTCACTGCTTGTAGGGTTATTGCAATATGTTGCTATCAATAATTAAATAAGGCCTAAATTATCTCTAAACATGATAATAATGTTAACAAAATTACGATTTCTTCAATCGGTTCATAGAATGAATATATGCAATCGTTCACCTAAATTTAAGTTTATATGCTACTAGGTTAAACGTAACAAGTATCAATGTTCTTACGAATCATATTTTAAAGTTTATCTCTGGATATAAATGTTGGCTGTCCTTCAAATGTTCCTCCTTTGTCCACACTCATCTTTTCACTTTTGCAAGAAACCGACCTCAGTAGCTTGTAAACAGAGCATTTCGACAAGAAACCACCTGCGCATTCCGCCAGTTGCTTTACATTGCATAATAATCATGGACTCTTTATACTGGGATATTTATGAAGGCTTTGATCACGAGGCCGAGACCGACTCTCAAGATGAAGTCGCCGAGTCATTCTGTACTGGATCGAAATACCTTGCGAGAAATGCCGGGAACTTAATGCGCTGTGTTCTCGCTGCCGACTAAAGAAGGCCTTTACTCAAGACAAGAATCAACCTACTAAATCATCACTCGAGCTCGCTCTTAAGCCTAGAGGTTCGTCAAAGATAGGCGAACTCAAAGAAATCACCACCACAGAGCCTTATATTACTGCGGAAAAGCCACCATCTCTTTCAAAGACAAATCAGTCGAGAAGCAACTCAGAAACCACTGAAGAGACTCTTGTGGTTGTAGAGACTTACTCATCACGCACGAACCATGGAACTAATAGAAGTCACCGCAACACTCATGGGAGTCGGAGATCAAGTAAACCAAGGTTCTCAAGGATGCCACACGATCATCGCGACGAGAAGAGACGTTCTGACTACAGTCGGAGTCAGACTCGGCCTGGGTGCCACTGTCGTCAGTGGATGGACCCAGATTTCATCCCAACCTATCACCGGTTAAATTCAGAGATCGAAATCATTAGAATTGGGAATTCTCTCCAACTACTTTCGACAAAGTGCCATGTCATGGAGGATCGAGGTAGTTATACCGTCCACCATCATGAGCATCGACATTGGGGAGAACATTGCAGAGAGCCAGCCCTCTGCAAAACCTGCAGGAAACTAGAGGAGAAGAACGCAAAAATCCCTGAGTGTGTCGAGTTCAGGGATGTTACTATAACCATTATCGAGAAAGCACCACAGCGCGGATACTCAGAAGAGGTTTGGTCTGCCATGTCTGGAAAACCTTTACCAATACGAGGGTCGGTCATTCGCACCACTTGGCGTAGTGGACGAGTGTATATCGTACATCGCTACCGAATGCATGGCCCAGGAGAGCTGGTTACTCCTATTTTCGACCCTCGTGACGCCGATGCCCTCCAGTTGAAGTTTTCGGCTGCGGCCTGTCAACTATACGAGAAGGGCAAAGCGGCTTTGTACTGGGCAATATGGGGGGTTAATTACTCGAATGAGATTGATTGAAATGTCTGGCCTTAATAAAAGTCTCCTTTCATTTATATCAAGGCCACGACGATAAGCATCGGGATAGATCTTCACCTGATTGCTACCACAAAGTCAGCGGCAAGTTTCTTGATGCGACAACGTTCGAGGAGGGTTTTAGGACATGTATAACTATGGGCTTGGGCAATCTATCAATATCGAGAAAATAGATCCGCGGATAAGTAGATGTACTGTCAGGCATGAATATCCGCATGTCGGCTATCAAGCCAATACCAAACCTGAGCCGCCACAGGGCCCGCCCACACTATATGCTTAAAATCCCAAAGGGAAGTGGAACTTTCAAGGGGTTTTCGCATCCCATTTTAAGTTTTCGGAAATGAATTGACGTCGTTGGTTAATGCACGGATGTTTCGGCAACGTTGCGGCCTTCAAATCGCTCGTATGTCATTGCGGACAAGACCGAGCTGGAGTCACTTTTCGAGGCCCAGCACCTGATCAAACTTGTATATATATCTAGTTCCTTTCTGCAGCCATTACTTTCTTTTTTATTAAGGCATATGGCAACTTATTGGTTTTGAGACACATACTCGCACACCCTTTCTTGTCCGTCGTTACTTAGTCTGTTATAGCAATGACGGGGACTGAACTTCATCAAATAAGGTACCTATGTTGTTATCACAGTACCTACCTAGCCAAACTGACACCACCATTTAGACGTCTGGACAATACGTACATGCAGGTTCGGAGTGTCTAACGAAGTAAGAGGCATAGTTTCAGGTTGACTTTGAGAAAACTTCCCACTGATTAAACGGGGAAGAACTTGTTGAGTTGAAGTTTACCCAAACCAAACCAATTTTATCTTGACATTATATATTCTCAGGCTACCGAGATACTTCTATCGGCCAATCCAGCCATCCCAGAAGCTCTGGACTTAAAAACCCTCGGATATTGTCGAGCAGATGCTCCGCCCATCCGTCCATATACCAACATCGTTTCATCGTCTGAAATAAAGGGACATAATACGCCAGCAAAAGCAGAGCCTGTGGCGCCTTTCTCTGTAGGCACCCAACAAAAAGATCTTGCATGCGGTAGAGCCACCCAAAAACAAGCTTGTTGGTCGTTGCGCCTTCGAATACCCCTTCGGCGTTGCCATAGTTGGCCTCATACACATCGCACAGCGATTTATGAACCCTCAGATACAGGGCAGTGTCTGGATTTTCGTGAGACGCTATCCACAGACGAAGCTTCTCAAGAGGGGTGATCCAGTCGAGGCGAGGGAATCCCTTAACCAGATACTCAGGTCTCCGATCTTCTACCTCTGGGGATGCACCACCACCACCAAGAGGGGACATGAGACCCGTGAAGAGTGTTGCAGGTTCGATACTTTGTCGGATCAGCCGGACACCGTGGATTAATGGAAGCCACCTCTGCGCAGCTGCATCATCAACGATGCAGATAAGCAGGTCGCCAGGACCTGTTGGACCAGCAGCAAAAGTGCAATAACATACAAGAACCGCCGCGATATATAGAGCGCCGCAATTTGTCTCGTTGAGGTTTGCTAAAGTTTTGTTCATCTCAGCTAGACCTAGTTCTGAGTGATGGGCTGCAAGGGCGAGATTTTGAGAATGCCGCTCGGTTCCCTTTGGTTCTAAATAAACAAGATGATACCCAGCTAGGGAATACATCATATGAAGAACGAAGTGGTAAGAGAGGCCGATCTGGGGAACATTCCTCACCCAGAATGCTGCCATGCTGGCGGCTGGATCATCATCATCGTGCAGTGTATTGGCGGTATGTGTCATAAAGTGAAAGAGTAACTCAGCGTCAGCAACATTCAAGGAACATGGCTGCGAGTTTGATGCTGTTGACGAAGAAGCTGGGGTAGCAACTGTTGAGGTTGGAGATGTTGTTGTTCTATCTGACGGTGGCGGAGGTGGTCGTGTGAGCGCTGCCCAATCTTTCCGCGGCCGGCCAGGGCCTCGACGTGGTGTCGTCGAAGGCTCAGCTAGAACGGAGACGACATCTGGAGGAGACCTATGCGGTGCTGAGTCGTCGCTAGATGGTGGTTGAGGTGCAAAGTCGCAGGGAATACCAAAGCGCACGCAGTTGGCACACGCAGGCTTTACCTCGTCGCACTGGGTCTGGTCAGCGCTGGATATAGGACAGGATAGCTCGGAGTTTTTGCAAAATTCCAAGCTATATGCGATGAAGGCTATTTACCTTGACTTTCCGTCTCTTGCAGTTAAAACACCCATTCCTCGACTTGCGGTGCGGTCTTCTAGCAAGCTTAGAGACCCGTGCAGAGGAGATGCTATCGGGTCCAGTTGGCTGAGGCGTTGTTGACTTGCGCATAATAAAGGTATCTCTGAAATTATATCGAAAGTGACGAAATCATGCAAAAAGCGCCTCAAGGACTATAGAGATAACGCGGCGAACAGAAAACACCAACTCTAAATGCCTTTTCTTTGGGCGTCGTCATGAGCTCGAGTGGTTCTTCCCGAGCACACCGGGGGATGTCTCCGGCTCGGTGGGCGGAAGCGCCGGACGGCTTCACCTCTTGGACCGGGAGAGTGCAAACCAGAAAATCGAATAATTTCGAAGCTGATTTTCAGATTCCGACAAGTCCCAACTCTTACCGGAATACCGAATGTGAGTATCGTAGGGGTGTTTCGAGTTGCTCGTCTATTAGTTCCAGCCACAAGCGGAATAGCAGTAGGCCGGCAAATAGTTGTGGGTCAGTGACAGAAGGTTAAGGGACTTGTCGAGTAGAGATATAAACAACCAGATTAGAGATCTAATCTGGAACAAGCGTTCTGAGCTGAAAAAAGAGCTTCTAGAACTATGTAGGCTGGTTGGTTTTCTGTAAAATGAATGGAGAACTGGTCGAGCGAGGGGAGTAATAGCTTGGTACTGCAGCGGAGTTAACTAACGGCCGCGGATTTTCGCATTTGTAATTGCGTAAAATGTCCGATTTGCGAGGTCTTGAAACTATGCCTATTTCGGTGACAAGTAATCGGGTTGTCATTGATCAAACTATTATCTGACAGCCCGGCTCAGACGTAAGAAAGATGATGAAGCTGACGAGATTACTTGACAATATCTTCAGTCTCACGTACTTCAGAAAGGATCAATTTTACTGTCGTACAACTATAATTTCGTGTCAACCCCGAGGTCCGTCTACGGACTCTCGGTCAAGGAGTTTTCGCTTACACGGACAACGGAGATCTGGCTTAGTAAAGTAACCTGGTTACGGCATTCGTTTTAGCGCTTAAAATAAAGCCACATCGGATGACGAATACGATTGATAATAATGTCCGACCCATCCATTCATGCATCGTATTGCGTATTCTCGTTCTATAACCGTGGGGTCGCAACTTTGATATGACTTTATCGGACTTTGCCTCAAGCAACGACTTCATTGGATTGTTTTTTTTTTAGGGACAATCGCCGCTGTCATGCACAATCCTAGTGGTCGATCTTTGGGTGCTCATGTTCCATTCTGCGATCTGTACTGGCTTTCATGACGTCTATGGAGATTCAACAGAGACACCAATTTATTTTTGAATGTGGTTTGGATTGATGGAGCGAATACGCATTCAATCGGCTGATGTTCGGGCTCATGATAAACCCCGGAAGGTGGGGGAACTGGAGGGATCATGACCCTCATGACCTTGAACATTGAGACTAATGAGACAGCTGAGTATCCTTCCAGTTCTGGTCATATCCAGCTTCTTTCAATCCACAAGTATTCGTGTACACGACTGTTTAAAAAAAGTATCTCTCCTAATACGGACTCATTTTGCGACTGATCTATATTCGGCTTACTAACAAGGGTCTTTCCCATCCCTGTCGTCTCCAGGGCGCCTTGAACGTCATCGTCAAGCGTTGCCCCTAGCTAACTTAGCTTGGCCTGTTCCCAGTTTCCCCCCTCAACATTCACAATCTTGCTCTTTCAGCATCGATATAGCAGAGTATATAGGGACAAGCCATGTCGTCCTTTCGTTTGTTGATCGAAGATGGCCAGTTCCGCGATGGCCACGGTCGTCAGGTTGTTCTCCGTGGTATCAATGTCGCCGCCGATGCCAAACTTCCCAGCGAACCCGATCAACCGTCTCACGTTCCCACCGACTTCTTCGATGGCGACAATGTAACCTTTCGCCAGCGTCCGTTCCCCAAAGATGATGCACGATCTCACTTTGCGCGTCTCAAGCGCTTCGGCTTCAACACTATCCGTTACATCTTTACGTGGGAGGCAATCGAGGCGGCAGGACCCGGAAGATACGACGAGGAATTCATTCAAAATACAATCGATATTTTGAGATTAGCAAAAGACTATGGCTTTTACATATTCATGGATCCTCATCAGGATGTCTGGTCTCGTTTCACTGGTGGATCTGGAGCGCCGTTATGGACTCTATATGCCTGTGGTCTTAACCCTCAGAGTTTTGCCGCAACTGAGGCGGCTATTGTTCAGAACACATACCCCAACCCCGATGAATTTCCAAAGATGATCTGGTCGACAAACTACTACCGACTTGCAGCCGGGACCATCTTCAGTCTGTTCTTCGCCGGTAAAGACTTTGCTCCAAAATGTATCATTGACGGCGTCAACATCCAGGACTACCTGCAAGATCATTTCATGAAGGCATGTGGTCACCTTGCCAAACGAATCCACGAGGCAGGCGATTTGGAGAATGATGTTGTTATCGGGTGGGAGAGCATGAACGAGCCAAACAAGGGCATGACTGGTTACAAAGACCTTACTGTGATCCCCAAAGAGCATCCTCTGAAGAAGGGAACTTGCCCAACTATGTGGCAGACGATGTTGACCGGTATGGGCCGGGCATGCGAAGTCGATGTTTGGGAGATGGGTGGTCTTGGTCCTTACAAGACTGGAACGACACTCGTTGACCCTCATGGTGAAATTGCATGGCTACCGGAGGACTACGACGACTCACGATACGGGTGGAAGCGCGACCCTGATTGGAAGCTCGGAGAGTGTATCTGGGCACAGCACGGGGTTTGGGATATGAAGACCGACACCCTTCTCCGCAAGGATTATTTTGCCAAGAACCCCAATACTGGTAAAGCTATCGACTACCCAAACTTTACCAATACCTACTTCATGGATTTCTGGCGAAAATACGTCAAGATCTGCCGGGCTATTCACAAAGACTGCATTATGCTGATGCAGTTCCCCACCCTCGAGTTGCCGCCCGAAATCAAAGGAACTGAAGACGACGACCCCCGAATGGCATTCACACCTCATTACTATGATGGTATCACCCTTATGACCAAGCATTGGAACAGTACTTGGAATGTCGATGTGGTTGGAGTACTACGAGGCAAGTACTGGCATCCAGCTCTGGCAATCAGAATTGGAGAGACGGCCATTCGCAATTGTCTTCGCGATCAGCTCCATACATTAAGACAAGAAGGTCTTGACCGCACAGGAAAGCATCCCTGTGTCTTGTCAGAATTTGGAATTCCATACGATATGGACGACAAGAAGGCCTACAAAACAGGTGACTACTCAAGCCAGTCATCGGCAATGGATGCAAACTACTTTGCTGTCGAGGGTTCTGCGCTCGAGGGACACTGCTTGTGGACGTACTGCGCAAGGAACAGCCATGAGCGGGGAGATTTCTGGAATGGTGAGGATTTGTCCATTCTATCACTAGACGATAAGCCCCTCCCAGAATCTCCTCTTCCTGAGTACTCGCAGTCAACACTGGATCTGGCGAGGACTGCGACTTCCGCAAACCCCAAAAAGGATGTGGCCGATGATCGAAACGTTACACCCGACAATCTCAAACGCACAATCACGAACCCATCGATCAGCTCTGCACCATCTACCAAAAACCCCCAACTCACCAATGCTCCTGGATACCGTGCTGCCGAAGCCTATGTGCGCCCAACGCCCACAGTAGTTTATGGTGATATTGTGTCTACTGGGTTTGATTTGCGACAGTGTACATATCTACTCAAGGTGAACGCACCAAAGGCAGCGCCAGATGAAGCGCCCACCATTGTGTTCTTGCCCGAGTATCATTTCCCCAAGGAGCAATGCGAGGTGGCTGTGTCTTCAGGCAAGTGGGAGCTTAGCACGGATGATGACGAGGGCACAACACTTCAGAAGCTCAAGTGGTGGCACGCAGAGGGTGAGCAGAGCCTCAAGATCTCGGGTCTTTTGCGGAAACACAACGTTCCTGTGGGATCTGAGGAGGAGGCTGGTTATCTCGAGCAGTGCCAGGAGGGCTATGGGTTCAACTTTGGAAGCTGCAGTGTTATGTGAGCTGAGCCTCCTTATTAGAAGAAGCGCGTATAAGCTGCATGGTATTCTGGTCTGGGTTACGTTTGGCGAGCATGCTACGGGACACGGGCGTTTGGTCTGTTAGGTTTAAGAGGAGAATTTTACATACAATTGGACAGGTTGATACGGAAGCAACTTGAAACCGCTTGCGGGTACATAGTTAACTTTGATGGCCTAGACGCGGGGGAAATTGGCTATACGATTGATACGAAGAACGCTACCGGGCTATAGATTGACTATGAAGCGCCTATTCATGGCCAAAACAGTTTTTTGAGCCGCTAATTGTATCACGATATCGAAAGTTCCCCGACTTACCGTTCTTGGCACAGTAGCCGTGTCTGATAAAGAGCGTCTAGTGCGACGCCACTGGAAAAGTCCCCTCTCTTTCACTCAAGCGAGTCCCACGTCCCATTCCCCTGGGTTAGGGGTTGTCGTGAGTTGTCTTTCAAGTCTAGTCAGGAACATTCTCGTATTTGCGATGATTAGTTAACTGAGTTTGCCATGGATTATCATCCAGGGGTTTTTGTGTACCCAGTTGAGTACGTAGTAAAGGAGGGTGAGAAAGGACTGAGCCAAGGCTTAGAATTGCGAATGATGTCGTGTGTAGCAAAATAAAGCAAGGGGTTTCCAAGCTTAGGTTATGTCAATTGACGTGACGTGCTTGAAATTCTCCAAGACATTGACAACTCTGAAAAGGAACAGAGACATCAAGCAGTCAACAACTGGCGCCCCCGATTAACTGAGACAGGCGACATTTGAATGACGCCGATTTGCTGGGGAGGTCCCCTCCATAAGGTTACACCTAGCGCACGTTCTGCGGGTGCCTTCACTCTCTACACACCATCCCAGCTGTCGCTAAGCGCCAGACGCCTTCCAACCCAGCTGAAAACGAGTTGGGTACATACGAGAGAGGGCTTCTTTGATGAGGGGATATGAGGAGAAAACAGAGTTTCCCATCTAACGGCTAAGGACAAAGCGCCATAGTAACAATTGAATGGACAGCCCGTAAGCAGATAGGTCGAGTTACAGCCTTTGTTCAGTCGTATTGCACGTGTTGACCTCGGCGGTCAAGTTCTTACAACTCCATCCCATCCCATCTCAACTTGTCCCGTCCTGTCCACCAAGCAACAGCAACCACCCATCACATCAAATCATCCCTCCTCCTCCACTCAATAACCCTGGCATCTCAGCATCCTACTGGTATCCTAGCTTGGTCTGGTCTAGCCCCCCAGCCCCAGGATCCTTGTCAAGACGACCCACCTCGCCATGTTACTCCACCGCAGATACAAGCCATGAAGGGTAGCGATAGCTTGCGACGGGTTTCCCGTCCCGCTGCCAATTTCGACCTGCCACCAGCTCTGGCTCAGGCCCAGGCGCAACAGCAACAGCACGTTCAGGCTTCTCAATCTCAGCCTCAAGCTCAATCTCCAGGGCCTATTGCTATAACCCCATCTAGCCCAGAGACCACAGCCTCTCTCCAGGCTCTCGCGACCGCTAGGCTCCATTCCTTTTCGCGACCCAGTCTTCAGGACCTGATCCTTGTCGACGGGACTTCAAACGTCCACGACCATCCTCCGGCCTATGCCCTGTCGTCCTCAGCATCTGCATCCTCCTTGACGGGGCCGTCCTCTTTTTCTTATCCTCCCGCGCATACGCCTACAGCACATACTGCCCCGGCCGTCAACAGACCCCGGCCCCTGGGCCCATCATCCTCAGACATAGCGACCGTCGAATACGCTCACTTCCTCCACCCTGTCCCCTCTGCCTCGAGCTTACGTCCAAGGGCTTCGACTGCTAGCGCCAGTATCAGAGCTGCTTCTCCGTCTCCATCGCATACACCTAATTCTCTTCTTCGACATCACACCTCGCCGCCGCCTGCTGTCGACAACAACTCTGCCCACTTTGTTCCTCGAGGCGGGTTGCCCCCCGCGCCGTCCATCATGTATCCGGCAAACCAGAGACATGTCTCGGGCACCGATCCCTCGAGACCCTACCAGGTCCCTCCGCCGCCGCCGCCCCCCATGGGAGCTCCGATTGCCGGCCAGATGGGCAACATGATGAAC
>JABEXW010000897.1:0-25337 GCA_013266185.1 Fusarium sarcochroum
TTTAGGCTAAGGATTAACTAAATTCCTTATGTTATTTTACTATTTTCTAGTAATTCCGAGCTCGATTAGTCGATAAATCGCAGATGTCAACAATATTTGTTTCTCCTGTTATCTGTACAGCCACCTTTGCGTTGCATGTTGTCTTAGGCACCGACCGGAGGATAAGATCCTCAACAAGCCGGCAACGAGAGCTTGTCAGGGGGGTCATATCAGAGAACAGTAAATGCAAAACCAAAGAAGCACTTTGAAAGACAAAGCATGATAACCAATAGAACAAGATGGTCGAAACGCACCTGACTGAAACTACACTGGACCCTTCCATGAACTGCCGGAAAAAGATCATACATACATACAGAGGGTTCTCCTTGAGTTACTTGCTAGACCCGACCGATCTCTTCACTGCCAATGAAAGTCCCTTGGTGCATTCAACGGGGCTCGAGAATGACTCATAGATTCTCTCAGCGCGGCACGATGTTTTCTCGTGACCGATAGTAGCCTTCAAATATTTGCTCTCTACGCACCCTTACTTGAACAGCAGAGCCTGAGCTGAGAGGCGTCTTTCCCTGACTCTTCTCAATGAGGGTATCGTGCAGCTAGGGCGCATCTAAATACAGTCAACTGCGCCCATGGCGCTTCATCCAAGCCTCTCCTCAAAAGAAGCTATTCGTTTCTCAATGTTGCATGTATGCAAATGTTTCAGTCACCCAACGAGAAGCTAGTCGCCCCAATCATTCATGTACCTGGGGTCCCAGACTCAACGCAGCGAGTCACCATGAAATGGCCGAACGGGGAAGGATTCCACATACATCACGAGGCGCACATGCAACTTTTCCCGCATCGATCTCAATCTACGAATGCCTGAACAGCCTGCTGTTTCTATGCAATCAAACACATTTATAAGTCACATTTTAGGTTTCGCAAGATAAAAGCGCTCGCTTGTGGTCTGTGAGCGGCCATTCAGGGGTAACACGAAGGGAATGTCAGTGAGCCCCATGACATGATTGTCTAATAAGTGCGCTTGTACAGTCCACTCAAGCGTACCAAATCCAAGCGGGGAGAACGGTACCTTTAAATATAACAAACATTCTGTTCTGGAGCGAAGAAGCATAACAAGCTCCATTCTCCGGCATACAATACACAGTTGAGAACTGCAATCCGCCTTCAAAGGCCACAGACAAGGACTTCCAAAAGCTGTGAGGTAAGGTACCCAACCTGCTCACGGCCACCCCAGGCTCCAGAAATGATAAAACAAAACTGATCATGTCTCTGAATTGACAGAAGTAACTGGTGGGTGAGTCAAACCTCGAAGCTTTCTGCCGCCAAGTGTTGGTTTGTATTCTATGAGTTACGGGCTACGCTGCATGACTGCCAAGGCCCTTCACGGTTACTCAATCCAATGAACGATGCCTAAGATACAGACCAATTCATTGAGATTACAGAAGAAAGCATTCACATATGATTGTATTTAGTTCAGCCTTAGAATTGCGCCCTCTTCAGCATATGCCAGTTGGGTTCAAAGGGTCAGCCAGTGGGGGTGTTGCACATCACATCACGCGCTCATCAAACATGTTTTTTTTGTTCAAACTAGACAACGGAATAGGAGCAGTGAGTTACCTTGATAGCCGAGGAAACAGTAGATATTGGTTTGTAGTGGTATAATGCGTGGCTATCAAGTAGTGAAACAGTGAGCAGCTGACAAGCAGTGATAGTGATTGCTAACCTAAGCTTTTTGTACAGCAAACAGAATACCACCGGTGAATTGCTTTCAAAACTGGCGAACAATAGGTACCTAGGCAGTGTTTTATAATGACATAATGCGCGGCTGTCATGCAGTGACAGTGGATGCCGGCCTCAGCCCGTCCACATAAACCCAGGCACTCCCTCGCACCTCCTTTGAACTTCTCCCTAAACCATCTTCATTTTTCTTTCCTTTATTCATCAGGATTCTCCGTTACATATACTATATAAGATCATCGGCTCTGCGCATTGAACACACTCGGCATTTCTCGCCTCTCAGGCCCATCAGGCTCAGGCCTCAACATCCTCGCATCATCAAGAGCGTGTTCATTCTCGGTTTTTGCCTGCTGCAAGCCGAGAAGGGCTTTTGACTGTAAATTCGCGGCACCTCTGAACCTCCCTTTGGTCTTCATTCGCTTTCACCTTGCGCTGTTTGTGCACGCAGCAGCTAGTTACTGCATATCACTGGTAAGCCACCCACGAGCCTCATAGTCGGTGATTCTAACACAACTCTGAAGCAGCGATACTGAAAATGACGACCAAGATGTCAATAGGCCAACTTCTTCCCGCCCAACAGTCTAACTCGCCATGGCTTGCCGGCCACCCACGAACTGTACAAGCTGTTGAGATGAAGTTTGATCACCTATATACGACACCACAAGCAACGTTTCATTCGAATTGAATGGACTAATGAGCGAGAAGCTCAGAGTCGACAGCAAGCTTCCTTTGTTCAAAGGAGAGCCAGGATACATGTTCGATCATGGTGGTCAAGGCAACAGGCTAGCTTTTGTCGTGTTCGTCAAAGGTGTCAAGCTAGTCATAGGTGAGTTGCATGTCGTCTCCCAATCAACACCTTTCTCAAACTAACCGATGTATGCAGTTGTTCTAACGATCGACGCCCTAACCGCCGGCCGCATGCTTCGCACTCTGCCTTTGCAGACTGTCGACCAATTTCCTGCTCTGTCCAGAGTGAGACCCAACCGAGTTCGAATTGACTGCTTTCCCACGGTCTCAGGAGGCCCGGCCATTCGGACGTTCACAACCTATCGCATTCAAAGAAAAGTCTACACCAGACACGAATAAGTGCGGGATGTGTGGTCCCGGGTCTCAACGACCCCAGCACGCATAAGTGACAGAATCTCGCATTCTCATTTCCAACAGAACGCCTCAACATACAAGGCCCAAGGACGCGAACACTGGGTATCTTGCAATCAAGATCATGGACGACAAACTCCCTCACCCTCGCGCGTGGATTGGCGTACCTTCTGTTGGGCCATTTGTCAACTTTGGTCAAGCATCCTCTCTCGGAGTTTGTTTCGAGTGGTTTGACCAAGCACGAGAGGGTATAAAGATCTAGACAGCCGCCGACAACAAATCTGGCAGGTCCAACAAACAATCCAGATCTCTTCCTAAGTTTAGGTAACAGAACATAACTTGCCCTAAAGATTAGGTCATACTTTAGGATAAGACTTAACTCAACTGCCTGAGTTATTTTATCATCTCTTAACTCTCTTACCTAAAGTTAGGGAAATATCTCGATCATACGCCAACGTCAAGATGACAACTGAAGCTGCCCGTGAGCACTTGTGGTGTTATTGTTATGACCATTTACCCAACTCTGAGCTGGATTGGTCAATGGGTGGCCGATTTGTTTGCCGTGTCGTTGGCCTTGAGTGCTATGGCATGGTATCCACGGGGCAAGGAGACCTTGCCAAGCATCTCAGGTCAGTCAAGCATCGCGTAAGTTACAGTATATCCTATCTATCGAATATCTGACACAAAAGTCTGACGACATGATACCAGACTTGCCTCTGAGTTTGTTCCGGTTGCTCCACGCTCTCTCGCTAGACTCTTGGTCGAGATGGGATGAGCCCCTCTCGATGTCCCTACCAGATCTTGAGCTTGTAATGGACCAACCTCCTGCATCGTCCCCCGCCTCTCCTGCCCAAAGGCATTACTCCTCTTTCCGGCAAGTACTCAATCAAAGAAAGCTTTGTGAAGATTTACCTAACATATGTAATAGTCAAATAACTCAAGCTGAGCATGGAGCTCAAGGTCAAGATGACAGCTGAGGCTGCTCGCGAGCACCTCACGGGTCATTTTTTTGACCATTTACCCTTCTCTGAGGTCAACTGGTGGCTGCCCGGCCGGTTTGTGTGCCGTATCGTCGGTATGCCGTGTAACGGCAAGGTCTTCAGCACCAAGGGGATCTTTGAAAAGCATCTCCACACAGCTGGGCATCTCGTAAGTCGCGCCTGCCGCTCCTGCCGCTGAGATGGCCAACCACGTTGAGCTGATGGAGATTGAGGAGGAGATTCCCGTAGAAAGAGCCATGAGTACCATGCATTCTGCAATTGGAGAAGAGAATGGGAGAGCCCTCGCATGAGGCTAGACTTGCCGCTGAGTCTGTTTCGGCTGCTCCTGTGCCTTCTGGCACCACACCCTCCCCCCAACAACCACCAACCTCCGTCGCGCCTGCCTTTGAGATGGCCGACCAGGTCGAGCTCATGGATATCGATGAGCAACCCCCCGCAGAAAGAGCCATGACCTCCACGCATTCTGCCATTGGGAATGGGCATGGGAGAGCCCGCCGAAATACCACCCACCAAGCGTCCCAGATACGCACCCGAAGACGAAATTCCGGATTCTGAGGAGGAGAGACTTGGTGTTGAACCAGTCTCGAAGCGAACCCGAGTTGGTGCCCGTAGGGCCGGTTTTCTTTTTAAAAAAGTTTATGAGCAAAGGAGTCTGGTTTGGGGAACATGGGAGTTAAACCGAAGCAGGAATGGGTGTCTCTGGCCATGTTGGCCATGAAGTATTTGACGATATGGAGTGGGGGAGTTTTACGGGGAGCGATGATATGATTGACAAAGGGCTAGAAAGCTTGAGATACTAGAGTAGAATCACCTTAGGTACAGCCTGAATATGTAAATGTTCATCATAAACTCATCATAACTTCTCCTAAATTGAAAACAAAACTGCTAAATATATGACATAGTAAGCCAAATTACTTAAGATGTATGTATTAAATTTACGAAAATTAGAGGTAGAGCCTCAACGGGCTCAGTGTCTAGGAACGACCTTCATTCAATAAGTACTTACAAGGGATATTGGTTGCAAAAGCCTGCCCAGCGATTGGGCCAGGGAGAGGGAGAGAAGACAGTACGGCCTCGATGACCTCACAAGCTTGCTCCGATAGAGGGATATTCAAGTCACATTGACTCCAATTCCAGAGCTCTTCATCTGCAGAGAGAACAGGGACGGACATATTGATAGTATAGAATGAAAAAAACTTCAAAAAACGACGGGCAGACGGATGGTTGTTCTGAATAACTTCGATTTTGGTAGACTACATAGTACATCTCATCTCATTACACTATGTCGTACTTGCCTGTGTCGTGGGAGGAGTGTTTACTTGCTCTTCTGAACTTATTCGCCTCTTGCAAGAACATCGGCGATATCTCTAGCATTACGCTTGGCTGAGTACCCCCCAATGGATTCCATATTACTTGAATCTTTCGCACATCTCGAATCAGTTCTAATAGTCATTGTTGCCATCGCCACTTTATTGTAGTTTTTACTGCGTATCACATGCACACTATAATCGGCCTCTTCTTACAAGATATGGCTTCACTGAGGGTTTACTTGACTTTGGCATTCGAATCTGTCCCTCTTATAAGAGATGACAATTACAAGACAAATCCCAGTATCAAGAGGCGTGTTGTCAGAAGCTCAGCAGAACAAGACGAAGGCTGAGACCTGGCGTTGACCGTAGCGAATTAAGTGGTCACATGACGCTTGTGGGTTGCAGATTTTGTAGAGAACGAGGCTATGTCTTTAGGACGGTCGGCCATGCTAATGTCGTTGTGTAAATGCCATTTCATTCAAGAATCGTTCAAGGGTGGTGTGGCGATCTGGTTTCTTTCTTGGAGTATTAGCTTTAGGTAGTTATGGTCTAAAATTTATGAATACAGCACAGAAACTCCTAAGTTCATAGAATATTATGGTCTAACTTATGCGTATCTTTATAGTAGTTCCACATAAATTCCTATAGATCGCGTATAGTGTGCCTTGATCTAACTCGTATCTGTACAAGTTGAATGGATATAACTGATCTACTCTGACTTTTCATCATGTTCGACAGCCCATAACTCACCAAATCGACTCCCCGGTGTCTCAGCAAGTTCCTTCGGTCCTCCAGATTCTACCACAGTTCCCCGATCAAGCACAACGACCCTATCAAAGAAGTCCATAACCATCTCGAGCCGATGAGACACCATGACAATAGTATAACTCTCAAACTCATCCCGAATAATCTCCTGCATCGCCCTGTCCGTCACCTTGTCGACACTACTACTTACCTCATCCAACAGAAGCAGTCCACCTCGATTTTCTCCTCCAACAAGACGATCGCGAACTCGACGCCGTAGGATTGCTCGACCTAGACTGAAGAGCTGCTTCTGACCGGCGCTGAGGTCGTCAGCGCTCATGCCCGCGTTTAAGCTGCCTTTGTCTTGGACAAAGCCGGATAAGCGGACGATGTTGAGAACGTTGAATGCTTCAGCGTCTGTGGCGGCGTTGTAAGGGTCAATGTTGGCTTTGACGGAGCTGCCGTCAGGGAGAAAGACGGCGTCTTGGGGGATGCAGATGACGCGCTTGCGCAGTGTGGCACGGTTTATCTGATGGAGAGGAATGTCATCAATCTTCATGTTTTTGGAACACGAGGAAAGAGGATCCAGAAGACGAAGGAGTAGGAGTATGAGTGTTGACTTTCCGCTCCCTGTTCGGCCGCAAATGGCGACTTTCTGCTTTGGAAGAATGTCCAGGTTGAGATCGTTGAGCGCAAGATTGGGTGGAGGTGCGGTATCTTCATCGTCTTGGCTACGAGGGTTGTACTCGTAAGAGGCGGACACCTCGTTGATCTGAATGCTTCCACTGTGCGGCCAAGTCGTTGGGGGCTCGATATCTTCTCCGGGTAGATTCTCTGTCTCAACGGTCTCACTGAATGACCTTAGGCGACTCACGGCGCCGAGAGACGTCTCGAGAGATGTGTAGCTTGAGATCAGATTGGAAAGAGTCTCGCTGAAGGTCAGAAGAGAGATCAGACTGGCGCCAGTCAGACCTGCGTTGGTCCGGAGCTGCGTCGCGAGTGCGACTAAAAGGACGCCGGTGCCCGTGACGACGAAATGTAGCGATGAGATGAGCCACTGTTGAATCATGGCCAAGAGGTAAGCTGGTCGCTGAGATGTGTCTAGAAGCTTGCTGTTGTGGGCGATGTCATGCGGTTCCCATCCAAAGGCCCTGATGGTCGCGATGCCCTTGATGGTATCGGTGAAATGGGTACTAAGAGTGTTAGCATTGTACTTGATGTTGGTAATCAGGCGATCAGGCCAATAGTCGAGGCATTTAACTAACTTTAAGATGAGTTCCTTTAACAATTAGAGCATACTTTAGGCTAAGGCTTGACTAAAGTCTCTAATGATTATAGGAACTCATCCTAAAGTCAGGTAAATGCCTCGATTATCGGTCGAACTGACTGGCAATTGGGAAACACGTACTATAATGGGCTCTTCGCCTCGAGGTCAAGGAGTCGCATCTGTCGTGAAGTACGCAGATAGAACTTCTGCACAAAGTACAATATCCCTGCCATGAATGGATAACCTATGGCAAGGTAGGGTGACGCAGAAGCAACAACAAACGCCGTTCCGACGGCATTCGAAATATCGAGGGAGAAGTTGGTTAAGGCCAAGGGCAAATCACCGTCCAGAAGGGTCATATCCTGCGAGAAGAGGTTCGTCACGACACCCGTATCTGTGGTAGTAAAGAATCTCAATGGCGCTGCGATGACAGTTTGGATCGCCCGCTGATGTAGCTCTGTACCCGCCGAAGCAGTCATTTTAATTAGAGTGGTGATACCATCGCAGAATAAGAAGACGATATAGCCAACGCGCAAGAGTGCGTAGATGCCAATGTAGAAGGCAAAGGATCTGGTAAAAGCATCGTCTGCCCAGAACTTAATCCACACAGAAGACATACTGTAGCAGACGCCGGTCATCATGCCTGATACGGCCACAATGAAAACTGGCCAGGTGCCAACACTTTGGAAGTAATGCTTGTAGATGGAAAAGTCGCCTTGTTGTCTTGCCTTGTCTTCCATCACTTCGTTCGTCCTAGAAGAAGTCGTGACCGGGGCTGCAGCTTTTGGTCCAGGGCTCTCGACTTCTGACGAGGAGTCTGTATCTCTATGTTTGACACCAAGGCTGTGAACATACTTGTTGTTCTCCATTAGCTGCAAGAAGTTTCCTTGTTCGATAACTGTACCGCCGCCTAAAGCGATGATATGGTCCGCTAAAGGTAGGTGACGGACTGAGTGAGTGCAGATAACCATTGTAACGTTGCGTCGACGAGTGATACCTCCAGGACCAAACACCCGACGGAATAGCTCTGACTCGGTGTCAAGGTCTAGGCCACTGAGGATATCATCAAAGATCATCAAATCTGCCTCTGAATATAGGGCTCGAGCAACAGAAACGCGCTGCTTCTGACCACCGCTGAGCATAATACCATTGCTTCCGATTTTGGTATCATGACCCTGCGGCAGAAGCGCGACATCTGGAGTAAGCATAGTAGCATCCACAATCTCATCGTATTTCTTCTGATCGAAAGCGCAATGGCCGACGATGTTTTCTTGGAAAGTGGCGTTGTAGAGGAACGGGGTTTGTTCACAGTAGCCGACGCGATGAGACGGGATGAACGTATTGATGGAGCCGGATGATACGGGGACTTCGCCCAGAAGAGCCTTGCAGAATGTCGTCTTGCCAGAAGCAACTTCGCCCACGACAATGGTGAGCTTGTGAGCCGGAATGGAAGCGTTGATCTGACTCAAGGTCACCTTCTCACCTCCCCATCCAAAGCCACCATCCTCGACAGAAAAGGCCACACTATCCGCATTATCTGAAGACGAATGGTCTTTCTCAGACACAGGATTCGAAACGTGACTTCGAAAGTCATTGCGAGGGTCTGCGGCGATGAACTTCTGGACGCGAGCTATGCATGTCAGGGCAGCAAAGACCCCAGGGAGACTCTGGAAGAGACCAATAACAGGCGACGTAAACAGAAGGATATACGAGAGTGAAGTAAACAGTGTGTTCACGTCCAAGTCTTCAGATGTCCAAGCAAAGGTAGCGACCGGCGAGACAGCCAGCGGAGTGAAGCCCAGCCCGGCAGCGAGGAGTAATAGCCAGCGAAAGCTGTTTCCGACTTTGATCTCTCTGGCTCGAAGGGTCTGAATGAGATCAGCCGCGGGTTCAGCAATTCCAGAAATCTTGTACAGCTTCATCTGTGATATAGCATTGGCTGTTAATCCGACTCTGTTTTGGATCCTGGCCATCCACTCGCTCTGTCTTTTGCTGACAAACATGACTAGCCAGGACAGCAACAGAGCGCAGACGACGATAACGATAAGGGGCGAGAGAAAGGCTATACCAAGCTTTTCGTGGAGAAGCCAGCAACCGATGGCTACTTCAATAGTGTTGGCCCAGAGGTCATGAGCTTTCCAAGCGCCAAACAGAATGCGCTCAACGTCAGTGCTCATAAGTGTCAAAGCAGCAGAGTCATCAGCAGCTGTGATTTTCATCTGCGTTGTCTTTTGGTATATAGCAGCGACGAGACAGCCTCGGACCATGTAGACGGCCTTTTCTTGGTAGTAGCCAAAAAAGGCTGCAGAAACACCAATACCCGCATAGATGAGAAACGCGGCGCCGATCAAGCCATAGCCCATGTTGTTTGTCGTTGGAGTCTCGGGCATCTGAAGATATGCGAGGGTGGAATCGATGAAGAAGGGTTGACAGAACTTGAAGGCGATAAGGGCGATTCGAGGGGCGATTGGCAAGACGAATGGCCCTACAAGTGTTCTGCATAGATCTTTCAGTAAGCCTGACTTGGGCTCCTCGTTGTACTTGTGTACTCGGAGCCTCTTTGCAAAACGTCTGTGCAATCTGCTAGAGCCCATGTTCTCGTCAAGAGGATAGAGGTCATCAATGGTCAACACGCCTTTGTATCCTCGAATAAACAGCTTGTTCAGCCAGGCGAATACTCCAATGCTAAATACACTGCTCGACTCCTCCGGGCTATGCTCATCGGCATTCCAATGGATCCATTTCGTTTTAGATAGTGTTTCTAGGCACACTATAAAGGCTTTGACAACGACTGAAGCGGTAAAAAGACGGGCTTGGACGGTCTGGCGATCTGTGTTGATGACGAGCCATGCAGTGCGGGCTTGCACAATGTCAAATAGAAGTGTAAGGAAGACGTAGACGTTGAGAAGAGTTGACGGTCTTCGGGTGCAGGAGTGTTCTTTGTACGATAGCGGGATGGCCAGGAGTGATGCAAGAAACACGAGGGAAGAGCCAGCGAGAGACAGCTGATGGACTATGCCGGGAGTTCCAGTGGCCACAAGAATGAGGATCGCGAGTTGTGTAATTGCATATAGGGAGATGAAGGCCTTTAAAGTTAATTACAACTCAATTGCATCTCTTTCAGACTATCTATGCATGGTGTTAGAAATTACTCACAATCTTGAGTGATTGCAGAATGACCCCCTCGACGATCCGCTTCCGTTGCGATAAGACAGCTACACGGGCAAATGTCGCCGCGATGAATACAGCAGTCGGTATAATTGAGAGAAAGATCCTCTCAAACTTCTGAGTAAAGTCAAAGTCACCTCGACAGCCACGGACACCAGGTCCGAAAGAACCGTCGTTCAGACACGTCGAGCTCATGTTGCGCGAAGTATAGAGAACGAGTGGATAAATGGAAATGGAGGGTCGATGGCTGCTCTTATTACCGTTATCAATCTACAGATCATCCCTGGAACCTTGACTAGGTAAAGTAAATGATCGGCCGTAAGATGGGCTAAAGATTAACCGAGAGCGAGAGCGAGCGTCGACCCTGGTCTGAAGGATTACGAATTATCCACGCGTAGGGTGCAGTAATAATTGAATTTTATGAGATACCGTATGGTGTTTATGTGACCGCGCGACATAGGAGAGTGAGTCTTGAGTTACCATGAGAGCCATTGGATACAACATGGACTTGTTCAGAGGAAAGCCGCTACTAAATTATACTGAAGTATGCCGTAGCGTCATATGACATGTCATTATTAGTCAATAGGCAGTAGCAGACGTTCAATTAAGTAGGTAATAGTTAAGAATAATCTTTGACGAGCCTACTCATAGCTTAGGATGGATCTTAGGATAGTCTTGGGGCTATGTTACTCAAAGAGCATAAAACTAGTCTAAATTTTGTTTTGCTTGGTCTTCGTGACTAGCTGAGCCGATTCATAGAACGAGGGTGGGTGTCTTGATACATAAAATTAGACAGTTCAATGTTGATGGAAGAAATCCGTGAAACTCCGAATTAATTAAGGTAGCTATGATTCATCTCTATCTATGTATTACTCTATAGTCAATTTTTGTTCATTATATCACAATCCTTGCCATATGCCAATGGCTTATATCCCTAGAACCTTGCATATACACTTAACGTCGGTTCCAGTTGATGAATCGACTCTGAAATTCTGATCAGCGAATCATTCAAAATTGCCACATGAGTGAGGTAACTTACCGCCGTGAGGAGAATGATCAAGTTGCTTCCAACGAAGCACAGATAGATACCAAAGTCTCTCCAGCGATGGTCGAACGAAAGGTTGAAGGTGCTGTAAAACTCGTCACCAACCTAAAATTGTTAGCATGAACAGGCATCGAACTAGTGGTTATTGTCTCACCTTGTACGCGCAGTACTCGCAGTCTTGAGTGCTGTTGTTGACGAGATATCCTGAACCTCCGTTGGCAAAGAAAGGCTCCATGTACTCGCCGCAAGTGCTGTTGGGAGGTGCACTGAAAGCATTGAGTTCGCCCTGCTTGCAGACAACGGGAATTCCGTGAAGTGCAGTGGTCACCATGCCGCTGATAAGGCGTGTGAACGGGTCGAGCTGGTACAGCCAAGCACGCCAGAAGCCAGGCATCTGAGGAGGTGGAATTGTGACACCACAGAAGAGAGCGAAGTTAATGATGATGAAGGGGTCGAACTGGGCCGAGATGAACGGGGAAGGAGTGATGGAAGCAAGTCCTTGACCGAGGGTTACGGAAAACAGCTCTGTCACCAAGACCATGAGGAACTGGTAACCTGCTCGAGAAGACTCGGTCTGGAAACCAGGCATGAAGTACAGAGGGAGGTAGAAAGCCACTGCGCACATGACAGAGTAGGGCATCTCAGCTATCACAACACTTGAGGCGAAGACGAAGGGTGAGTACATCTTTGAGGACTGTTCTCTGAAGAACAGAGCCCTCTTGATGTGGAACATAACCTCAACTTGAGTTATGATGAGCGCGGGCAATACAGTGACCTGAAATATAACGAACACCCTGTTCTGAAGAGAAGATCGTGAGTTATCCAGGTTGAGATACATGAGGCCTGTAACTGAAAGCACAATGTTAGTAAACCTCCTTGAGCACGTCAACGCTTGTGGGGCTCTGAGACATGTGCATTGCCAATCACTTAGCTAATCCTGCTAAGTCGCCTCAAAAGCAATACCGCGCTCAAGGAGATATGATGTAAACGAAGGGGTAGTGGGAAGGTAAACGTACTGAGCGCAACCGCTACGTGGCTGAAGATTCGTGTAAATAGATAGTTGGGAGAACGCCAGAAGGAGAGGAACATTCTGTTGGAGACAACCTTCATCTGGTGCACAAAGGGTGAAGCATATTCCTTTTCCAGGTCTGATTTGTCGCTGTTAGCCGCACCGCTGGCCGCCTGTCGCTCACGCTTCAAGCGAATGATAGTCTCCTTAGTCTCAGCGAGTTCGGGACTATCGTCCCAAATATCTGCCCAATCGCGGTTTCCAACACGAGGCTTGCTTCCAGCACCAATGGCCTCAAGCATGTACTCGGCGACGTTGTCGGTGGGGCCAGCCTCGGCACCATGAGTCTTGAGGTAGTTTCGCAGAATATGAGCATCCTTTCCGATATCACCGAAGTAAACAGTGCGGCCTCCACGCTGAAGGAGTAGAAGGCGGTCGAAGTTCTCGAAAAGGGCGGCGTTAGGCTGGTGAATAGTGCAGAGAATAGCCTGGCCGGAGGCAGCAAGCTTCTTGAGGAAACGGACGATGTTGAAGGCACTCTGACTGTCAAGACCGGAAGTAGGCTCGTCGAGGAACAGCATCAGCTCAGGCTTAGCAGCAAGCTCAACACCAATGGTGACACGCTTGCGCTGTTCAACAGTAAGGCCGAATTCAGGGGTTCCAATGATGGCATCAGCGATCGTCTCCATCTCAAGGAGGGAGATAATCTCCTCGACATAGGCGTAACGCTCCTCCATAGGCACGTGGAAAGGCTGTCGGAGCTCAGCAGAGAAGCGGAAAGCCTCGCGAACGGTCTGAGTAGGCTCGTGAACATCAAGCTGCTCGGCGTACGAAGTGGATCGCTGGAACTCCTTGCCGGGCTTGAGGGCATCGACAAGGATATCACCGGAGATAACACCAATGTTCTTTCGGGCAGCGAGAACGTCCAGAAGAGTAGTTTTTCCAGCACCAGAAGCTCCCATAAGTGCAGTCAGCTCTCCGGGGCGGACGTATCCGAAGACATTGTTTAGCAACCTTCTTTCACCTCCAGGGACGGGGACGTCGTAGTTAAGATTCTCCCACGTAAGGACACTCTCGGACTTGATGGTAATCTCAGACCCATCCTCGTTGGACTTGTCCTTACGCCTGGCATCGCGCTTGGAGACGAGTTTCTCGTTCAATTCCTTGCGCTCCTTGTTGGGCTTGGCATATATCTTCGCGGCGTTACCACCCATACCGAAGTTGACAAACTCGCCGAGGACAACGTTGAGAATGAGGAAGAAGATAATAAGAGCCAAGACAATACCCCAGTTTCGCCAGAGATCGCCGGGGTGATAGGAGAAGCCTTGGGAGACGTAGTCGCTGCCGGAGACAAGGGTGGTACCGGCCTTCGATCCAGCAAGTGTACACACTTGGTAGTCGATATCGGTGTATTCAGGGCCGGCAGGAATGAGTGAGTCAGCTGTGCATTGCATATCGATCCTCTGGAACTCGTTCATCATCATAGAACTGAAGCTAAGTCCCAGGATGTTGATCCAGAAGATCCATCTTAACCAAACTTGCTCTTGCGCGTATTGTATGATATAACCACTTGTCACAACGAACAAAGTGATTACAATAACGGCAAATTTGATGGCATAATCGAAATCAGGCGAAACACAGCCAATTATTCGAAAAAATAGAGTCATCCCGATATTGCCACTGAGTACCATTAAGAAGAAGGTGAAGAAGGCACCTGCATCTCTGACCAGATTGGTCATGAAATAGACAATGATGCAGAAAACCAGGATCTGGCTCGCGGCGAAGATTTGGTCAACGAAAATCTGGGCGATCCACAACGCTGAAGGACGGTGAAAAGCATAGGCCTTATGCTTATTAACAATAGAACGACCGGTCATAGTTCCTGCAAGTTCAGAAAAGGCCTGAAAAGCGTTGAACAGAAGGGCAATGAAGAGGAGGCCACCCTTGCTAAAGGCACTAGCAGAGGTCTTGCCGAGGTTGAGATACAGAGTTCCGAGAACAATAGCGATGACAATGCTGCGGAACCAACCGACAAATAGGTTAAAACGGTCCTGAAGCTTAAGAGTGAACTGACGCTTCATGATCGCCCAAACCTGGAGGTGGAAGCCAACTTGATAGACTGAGCGCTTGGATGTTCCACGCTTGCCCTCCTTAACAGCGAGTTGGAAATTGTTGTGAGTCTCGGCATCGTGCTCCAGAGCGGTCTTATACTCGGTCATCTCAGCTTCCAAAGACTTGGCAGCGTCGGACTTCTTGAAGGCCTCCTCCAACGTGGCGGGGTTGTGGGGAGCATTCGCCTCGGATCGACCAGGAGCATATTCCCTCTCAAACTCATCAGTGCAACCAGTCAAATAATCGGCGCTCGTCTGACGAGGGTGAGGAGCGAATCCAAGGCTCTCAAAGTAACTGCGAGCAGATGCAGCAGGGCCAAAGTAGACCTGCTTACCCTCGTCGATAACCATGACCTTGTCAAAGAGGTTATAGATGTTCTCAGACGCCTGATACAAAGAAACGAACGTCGTAGTCTTGTACAGGTTGGTCTGAATACGGAGCGACTTGACGAAGTCCAGAGCAGTACTGGCATCAAGACCACGCGTACTGTTATCCCACGAGAGAACAGCAGCATTGGTGATCATACCCTCTGCAATACTAACACGCTTGCGCTCTCCGCCGGAAACACCACGGACGAAGTGGTCACCGACGATTGTGTTGCGAGTGTGTTCAATGTTGAACATCTTGAGCAACATACTGATGACACCCTCCTTGAACTCCTGCTTGGTCATGTTTCCAGGTCTCTTAGCAGGCATTTTCGTGTCGAGGGCAAAGCCAAGGGTCTGCTCAACCGTCAGGGTGGGATGATGAATATCGTCCTCAGCGTTGTAGACAGCCTCAGCACGGTATTGATCAAAGTCGGTGTTGGTCCAGGGTCCGTAAAGGACTTCTCCCTCAACGGCAGTATAGCCATAACGCTGGTTGGCAATGGTCTTAAGGAAAGTCGTGCATCCAGAGCCAGGCTTGCCCAAAACGAGAACCATCTCACCGGGTTTACACACACCTCGGAACTTGTCGAGGAGAGCAACCTGGGGAGGCTTGGGGCCAAGACCGAGCATGCGGATAACGGGGGTGATGACATCAAAGAAGCCAACGAAAGCATCAGGGAACGTAGGCACAAAGTTGGACATGCCACCGTAACCTTTGACGGTCAAGTCATCCCAGTAAACACCAATGTGCTTGGACTTGATTCCAGCTTCCTTCTCACGATCGAGACCACCTCGAAGCGCCGTCTCAAGATCAAAGAGGGACTCAACCTCGGCGTCTTCAGTGTCGGGAGCATCCTTTTCAGGGTCGTGGGCGCTCGCTCTGCTCTTCCTTCGACTAGCGCGAGAAACACCAGTGAACTCCCTCTGAAGCTCAGCAAACTCAGCCTCAGCTTGCTCAATAGACACACCAGTGTTATGAGCCTTGGAGTCTCGTCGCTCAGTGCCGGGGCCTTGCGTCGAGTCGGTCTCGATAGAGTCTCGATAAGCAGGATCGGCTTGCGCAGTATGGTGATTGGCGGCAATGGCCTCCTCAGCCTTTCCGAGGTCTTTTTCGGCCATTTTGAACGAAATCGGCTGCGTCGATGGTGGAATTGGGGTTGTTGCGTATGCGTGTAAGTCGTTTAACAGTGCTCACAAGAGACTGTGCTGGGAGCCCAAAGTCACCCGCCGCGAAAAGGAGAATTCAGTTGTTTGAACTCAATTGAAGTATTGAATAGAGAATTAAAGGGTTATTAAAAGGGAATGAAAAGGTATTAATAGCGATATTGTATAGCAGCCAGTCCAATTGACCACAGGCTTGCCGTCTAACAAACAAGAAGTAAGGGGCGCAAACAAAAAAAAGACCGATAACCCGCCGTTTAAGTTCAAAAACCGCCTGGCAAAAGTTATTATGGGTCAGTATCTCCTTTGGTACAACTCCATCCGGCATTACCAATCAAGAATACGAAGGAGTCCGTGAAAATGTCCGCTCGTAAGGGCACTCGGCTCCACATGCTGGGAATCCCTTCAACAATCTTGTCCATTGGGCATGTCAAGTCAGGATGGTGGGGACAGTACAGAGATTTTGACTCATCTCGGACGACTAGTCCTCTTAAGACCGGATTTTCAAAAGGTCTGATTGGTTGGGAAAATAAGGTAAAGAGATTGACATCCATGCCAGACTGCGACATGCATTAGGGAATATTGGTAATTAGGTATATCCGAAAAAGGTCAGACTGTACGAATCATGCGTGGGATAGGCGATTCAGGACGGTAAATTTCTTAACAGAAGATACACACAATGGCCTTTGTCTCTCACAAACAGACAAACAACAATAACCGACAACTTACGTAGTATGTCTTGTCAACATTGAAACCCAACACTCGGCTATCATATCCACCCAATCTCACATTGTGGAGAAACAGTGGAAACAAATTGATGCGAAGGCAACGGCTGAATCTCGTCAATTGTGTGCCCCTAAGTCCGCAGGGTGGTCTTGAGCGGAGATTTTTGCTGGGTCATTTCGACTCATGGCCTAGTATGGAATAGCTGGCAGTTACGGAGTATGGAAACGTCAAATAGACTTTGAGCTGAATGAGACATGCATCGGCGTGACACATTGACCGTCTCTTTCGTGCAGCGTAAGCACTGTCTACAGTAGAGTAAAATCGGCTAGGTACTAAATAGGTAAATATTTACTATAAATTCATCATAAAATATAATAAAATAAAGTTAAAATATTTATAATTGTGCTCTGGATTTGCTATAATTAGGTAGAGTTACTTACTGGGCTGTGGTTTGTGATCTTGAGTTCTCTTACTAGACAGATAATTTACAAAAGGATTGTTCTAGTCAATTAACAATCACGTTCACGTTCACGCTCACATTCATTGCACATCATATCACCAATTCACCCTGTCAATCTTGCCCATGTTGTAACACATCTAAGCCTATCTCAGCTCCGCATGGTAACAAGACCCTTGTTTGATACGGCAAGGAACAAGGGTCGACGACGTACCGTCATAAGCGACAGACGATGCGTTTCATCCTTTTCCTGCTGCTGACTGAGATTTGAGATTATAAACGGCGGTCATGGACGGTCTCTGGCCGGTCATGTCCGTTCTTCGTCCGTCCGTATTCGGCCGAGTGGACTTGGCAGTGGGGACGGCTTTCAAAGCAATATTGCGACACCAGGTCAAGCAGTCCGGCAAATCATTAAGATGTTTCCCTAAGTTTAGGTAAAAGAGCTAAGAAATACTAAGAAATATCGTAATCACTTTAGTTAGTTCTTAGCCTAAGATATGCCTAAAGTATACTCTAATTATTGTAGTACCTTATCCTAAAGCTACCTTGGTAGATGCTTGAGGCGAGCGCAGGTATGCAGCGAAACTGAACATAATCACATCACTGTGTTTTTACATCTTGCTTAAAATACAATTATTTCCCTATTTACTTTTTTTTTAAAAAAAAAAATCCTAGTAGTAACCTTATAAAGAGATCTAGGTAAGCTAATAATAGCCTTAAAAGTAATAATAGTAGTGACCTAAAGCCTAGGTCGAGATATCGGTATATTATATCAATAAGGTTACCTTTCAGCTGCATCATATAACCTTATAACTGCCTCAACTAACTCTATTCAAAATGAATAGCTTGTATAACCAGCTGAAGGGCAAAAAGTCCCTCTGCCCGTACAGTAAGTCTTCCTCTAACTTCCACCTTGTAACCTTTTAAGATACTCTCTAGTCAATCGTTCTTCGGAGTGATTATCTGGTAGAGTTTGGAAATGCCTATCAAGGTTAGGTTTCTGTTGAGAAGATACGTGTTCTGCAGAAAAGAGTCGGCGCCTAAAGTCAAAAACGAAGCTTTCGGCGTAGGAAGCAGTTAGGTTCAATTGACCAGAATGACATCCGTTCAATCCAAGACCTATCCACAAGGTCACGTAGAGCAACTGACAGTAACCAACAATAATTTTATCGAAAAGTTTCAACAGGGGTTTCCCTGTTTACAGTCTAGTTGATTCGCTAACAGCGAAAGGGCTTGATAATCATGCAGCGTGACTTGCTGATTTTCCCTCCGTGTGGCCCCTTAATAGCGACTCACAGGTCGTAAGAGTGTGTTGGAGGCAGAAAGCGTTCCTTGAGCTTATTAAATTGCTACTCGATGATCAACCAATCTCTAAAGCTTCCTCCTTCGTTATGATTGCTTAGTGACAACTGTCCACGATGTATATTGACTTTCAGGTATGGGATCATTCGAGTTTTCGGACTTCACACGGCATGGAGCAAGCATAAGCATTTGTTGCATCAAAGAGCAATGACAACTTCCATGATAGGTTTTCTTAGTTACGCGGTTGTGCTTTGACTGTCAACCTACGAAGGAGGCCATTGTTGCCGACGGGATGGCTACTCAACGATTTAGACCGCGATGCCCATCATATCACAGCGGCATTTACTGGACAAGTTATTGGCAGTATTTCCGACCATTTCAGAGATTCGCACTCACTATTGATGATTGCTAGGACGGAGCCATCGGCGCCTCCCTCAAGGGTGATCACGACAACCGCATGAGATTCCTGCCGCTGACACTAAATTATAGACCACTAATATCTCGACCAACCGTGTATTGTGAGGATTGCTTAAGAGTTAGGATGACCAAACTAACGGTCATTATCTCACTTGGGTTATACTCAAGCCTGTATAACTCTAAGGCATCGCCGATCATATCTCCAGTCGCTGGATGCACGACAGAGCATGAGCTTGATAACTCAAAGGCATATCTGAGCGCCGGGAGTGCCAGATATAAATCCCGCCCCATGACAACAGCTCCCAAGCTAACCGTTTCGACACTGTTCTTCAAGGGATGCCCGGCAAGCAGAACAAATGCCGATTGAACGCCCTGCACCCATCCGAGTCACTATGATAATACCCCTGGCTGCGGCCGAATGTTTCCAGGAAGGGGTGCAATCTTGGGAGTCTTGTTTTCAATCCCATCGTGGCGGTATTATTCCATGATCTTCTGCCCACTCGTCCGGTAGAAACAGCATGAGAGAGTGTGTATTGCATACATTGCCTCTATATCTGACAGGTAGGCTGATATTCCTTCCTCCTCCTCTGTGAACAGCAATGTACATTATATATTGGGCTGAATGCTGACCCTTTCCACAGTTCCCATTCTATCTCGCCTCATGGAGACAAAGTCTACTTGAAATCGGTGTTATGGCGGCGTATCAATGGTTGAACTCATCTGGAAGAGATGCCAGCGGCAGATGTGTGTGCATCCAAATGGCAAGTCGTCGACCCCGAAAACAACGACGGCGACAGGATTGCCGAGCTTATCACAAAATACGCTGATGTTTTTTGCGACACAGGCGTTGCACACGTCGCAGAGAAAGAGATGATGCGCATTCAGATGAAGCCGAACTGACAGGAAGATATGCCAAAGAAATCCAAAGTTTATCCTGTAGGAACCGACGATCGCGAGATCATACGCGAGACCATAGGAAACCTTATGGCCAGCGATAAGGCAGAGGGGAATACGAACCAGGCTCTATTGGCCTTTCCCGTCTTCGTCATGTGGCAGTACGAAGGAGAGAAAACAAAGGCTGTATAGTCCTTATCTTCCTCTCTCATCAGGCCTTCTTCTTCGAACGAGACCCATTCTCCAGCTCAGAGGAAGAAGCAGGAGACCATTCTGGCCCTCGCGCAGAACCTTCTCCACTATAAAGCTGCGAAGTTCGATACTGATGGCTTGAGAGAAGCCGTTGATGGCATGACTAAAATGAAGACTCTCCACGATCTGTGTTTGTTGCCAACCGAAATTGCTGCCGGAAATGACCCAGCATCTTCACGGTAGCTCCATCAACTTACTATCGGCGGGTTACCTGCGCCGCCGCACGGCTGTTGGCAATGGCGCTGGCGCTGACATATTCTAGTGAATATAGTTCCGTGAGTCTTATTGGACGACAGCACATGTTAGATCAAAGCTCATCATAAAATATGTGTGACTTTATATAGAGCTACTATAAGGAAATGCATAAACTAGGGCATAGTGTTATAAATAGTTTAGGATCTTCAATAATGAATTCGTTAAATTTAGACTATAATTGCCCAAGACTAAACTCTTTGAAAGCAATGCTAATGATTGCATGGGTGGTATCGTATTTGTGTCCATGACTAGCGAGGCAATGCAATACAATGCAATGTAATCTATGCATGAGAAAAAGACAATTCACCGCTCCAATTGCGCCATTCAAGTAATATACTGCCACCAGCCCAAAGGCCTTCTAATGCAACCTTGTTGTACGCCGAACAATGCTTTGAACTTTGTTGATGCTTCCTTTATGTTGGATTTGTTTATATGATGTCGTTAAATCGTCGTGAAATTTGCAGCAATGTCGTAGCTGCTGCTGTGAAAGGCGTCGTAGTGACGTCGTTGTGTGGCTCATGCCTGACCTCGAGCTTTAAACATCCGCGTTGGTCGGGCTCTCTGGCGGGTTCAAAGGTTTCTGAGCGTGGATGTTGTGGAAAGGGAAATAAGTGTGGTACTTGGGTAGTCCGTTGACTTCCTCACTAAGAGACTTGCGAACCTCGACGAGAAACATTTCGATCTGGATCAAGGTCCAGTGAAGACCGTCGCGAAAAGATCGTCGAGCCAAACCAACAAGACCCCACATTATGACATCTCGCAGTATGTGACCACATTCTTGAAGCCGTGGTTTCTTAGCCCACGGTCCAACAGGGCACTTAAAACTTTTGCGAGTGACATGCTCGAATCCGGCATCACGGAGCTCGCCTTCGACGTATGTGATGCCGTGGATATCGGAACCAAGGGCTGCCATACCGTCCTGGAGATACCGACAAAAGTCGCGCCAGGCATAGGGACCGTCGCATGACTCGTCGTCGCAAGGTGCTATGTAGTGAAACTCCTGAACCTCGACGTAACCGCCTGGTTTTAGATGTCTGCTTGGGGTTAGTTGGTGTTGTCAAAGAAAAGGGCAATTGGCGTCATACTTCCATATCCGGTCCCAGAGCAGTTCTCTGTCTCGGACCGAGTGGACTACATGGCGGATGTGAATGTAGTCGAAGGTTTCTTCAGGATACGTCCAGCCAGCTTCGTGCTCAATATCGTCGACGACAAAAATGGCGTTCTTTGGAACCCAATCGGGCTGAATAGGCGAAAGATCCATGCCGTGGAATTCCGAGTTTGGATAGCTGTCGGCAACTGTTTGAGGTCAGCTATTTGATACCTGCATGATCCTTCCGGGCCCAGGCTTATGCAGCTTGGGCTTGTCTCGGGAAGCTTACGATCAATGCACCATTTCCCGATCCCTGTGCCCAGATCCAGCACCTCTGCTCCCTCTTCCAGCAAATGATCAATGGGCGCAAAGAACAGCTTATCCTCACACAGATAAACCGTCAAGTTGTGTTTAAGCTCTTCGCGATCCTGCTCGGCTTCGTCATTAGGAAACAAGTATTTCCCCGCGTGGTAGGCATGATATCGCAAGCCACCGTCCACAATATGTTGCCGTATGCTATCGGTCAAGCTGCGTGTCTCGTCGAGGTCGTCGGGTGCGTATTCGCCGCGCTCAATGCTCTGTATCACAGCCGCCTCGTGTGTTGAGCCTACAGCGAGTGGAGAGATTGTAGACGATGACGGAGATGGGGGAACCATAAGGTGACGGGATATGGGTCGATCGTTGTCGTTGTCGTTGTCGGAAGATTTTGTCGGTTGAGAAGGGCATTCCTTGCGGGACTTTGGAGAAGTAGAAGTTGGAGATCCGTCGGATTGGCGAAGAATCGAGTTTGGCGGCGAGTTCATTGTCGTCGAGCGCAAAGGCGCGGGGCCATGCGCATACCGCACTTCAGAATATTGTCGATCCCTTGAAAGAGAGTTTTTTTTTCGGTGTTGAAGCAAAAAAAAAAGCAAAGACCAGAGGTTGAAGTAAAGGTTAGGGACGGGACAGGAGATAGGATGGGAATGAGAGTGCGCTAAGTCGAGCGGGATGGCGCTTCGCTCGCTCGCTGGTCAATGCCTGACGTCACGGTCCCAACAGCGATCTGAGCACTGTGAAGCGTAGAGAAAGTGAAGTGATCGTGAGAGACTAGAGAGGAAATGAAGCGAGACAATGTGCGGGGATATAGTTATGGACAAGGATACGTGAAACCCTCGCCAACTCGAACCAAGGGTTAAGAAAGGTAGAAAGATTGATAAAGCGCCCCAGGGCAGGTCAGTCGTTTAAAAAAAGAGAACGTAAAAAACAGACTAACTTGGAATAGACGCCAAAAATGGAACTATTGTAGTACCTAACGGGAAGCCATCAAGAAAAAAGAGGAGAAATATGCAGGTTTATAAAAAGCTCCTAGGAAAGGATTGTCGGTGTCAAGTGGGCTTGAACCGGGACGTCTTGACTCGCGGATATATCTACTAGGTTTATATGCCTGGGCTTGTTCTTAACCCACTGAGACTATGATTTTGTAGATACGTTGCGATATATCAGACATCAACGAATCTATTCACGCAATAAATCAATGACATCTTGAGATACCGACACTCTGGCACTAGAACCAAAAAAAAAAAACCAACAGACAACAAATTGTGGCGGCCCCAGATGACCCGACCCAACTGAAGGGGAGGGGGGGGCCAGTCCCAGCCTGTTGGTACCAGTAAAAGCCCCCAAACAAATCATGACGCCGCAGCTACAGAAACGAGAAGCTTTCATACACTGTTGTTTGGCGGTCACACGGCAGTGGGCCTCGTCGGTTCCGCAGTGGAGGAATTGGGGGGGTTACAACGTCGACCAGAAGTGGTAAAGAGGGGTTGATCAGAGTCAAAAGACATAGAGAGTGAGGCTATTATCAACATTGGCACTATGGGTGGACTACAGTCGACTATCCTACCGCATAGTATTGAGAACAGACAACTCGCTAGTTGTATTAATGTTTATCACCAAGGCCATCACATCATAAAAGCGTGGATATACGCGCACCTCGGCATCTCATGAACCCACTTCCTTGGGTCATGCAGGGCTGCTTGCACCATCCCGCAACAAGCAAAGATATCCAATCATTGTAGAATACTGACAAGTACAACTCTTTACCGACAACAGCCTTGCTTTTTGTAAATACAGGGTCCAGAAATAATAATCGAAAGCCCTTGCACCTCGGGAGACCCTGATAGTTCTCGTGCCTCCTTTATCAACTCACTGATCTTGGGCAACCTCTCATTTTGCATCGACAACATCCTTGGTATATAGACGACATATTACTCTGGGATCCGAGTACGTACTTGTCGTACCGACACAAAGGAACGTTAGGGCCCGCTGTGTTGCAGGTTGCTGCAGCTAGATACTGTACGTATGAGGCCATCTGTCACCGGGAAGGGTCTTAGCACGCACAGACGGGAAATCCTGGGACCCTCGACCGAGGGAAAGATGGATACCAACCGATTTCCAAGATGCTGTTACTAAACAGGGGCATATGAACATCGGACTGTCGCTTATTGTCTATCTTTTCCTCCTATGAAACCACAAATTACCTGAGCATTCCTTGTGGTTAACTCACTTGAAGAATGTATTTTGCTGATAAATCCGTCCGTTCAGTTCACGTTATAGAGAGTGCCATAGTTGTACGTTTTTTTCCTATTGTTCTAACATTCATGTACATATATCTCAAAGAATTTCCACCAATCATCGTCTGAGTTGGTCAAGTCCTAGTTTGACAGTTTGACTGATACTTCCAAAGTCTCAACAATGTAGATTATTCCAATATTAGTAAGGAGAAGATTAAACTTAGAAGATTTACGTAGTATCTACGGAGTACTGACATACAGAATTATCGCTCACTCCTAATACCAAGTGGGGCACTGCTATTAGTTTCAGATACTGCAGTGTCTTTCCTAACTATTGCTAGCTATCCAAAAGATCATGCTATGCTACGATTCTTACTGAAGTCGGTCCTAAGTTTCAGAATATTACGTTTCATATAATCCTCTTGATCTGATCGCCGACCCTGCTCTGGTGGCTGGGTGGCGGACCTGGGCATCGCTCGAGTTCTGCTCTTCCACCAATATGGCAATAATCCTCTCAGGTCCAAGTCATATCAAGCCATATCGTACGAGAACCTAATTTGATTCAAGATTTTATATTGTCAACCAATTGAGTGACGGAAAAGTCACTATGTCTGAGCTGCCTGGCTGCTTATGCTGTCTCATGCCAAGATACCTCCCTTACACATCTGGCGCTGCAAGGAACTCACTACAAGAAACAACATCCCTTACAGCCGAGTTGTTCCAAGTCAAAGTTCTTGTTCAAACCCGGAAATAAAAAAGCAATTTAGATCGTTGCAGCCAGTTGCTCTCAGTTAATGAAGTTTTGTTCAAAGTCCAACTGGCCAAAGCCAAAGAAACAAGGCAAGCGATAAACAAGTCACTCGAGCATTCACATTGCAATCCATCAGAGTAAAGATTAAGGTCATAAGCCATATTAAAGCCGAAATACTACTAATTTCTAATCGCCAAGAAGTACCACCATCGTAATGGACAACCAAGCCTAATCTACCCAAAAGTGAGATGAGATATCCAAAGCTAGACTACCCAAGAACCGATCGGTGTAAGAATGAACCAGAACGTTAAACGTTACACATGCGTGCTGTGCTTGAAGAGCAGTACGTGAGTGCTGTGCAGGGATGCCGTGAGCGGCAACCATGAGAAACCCATAGGTGGGAAAGAGAAGTGAAGAGACCGGGCCTTTACAGGATGAAGGCGAAACCGGCGATGGCAGCAGCCACACCGGCGAAGGTCTTCTTGGCGGCACCGGCGGTGACAACGGGAACGTCGGGCTTCTCGTTGTCGCCGGTCTCGGGAGTCTGAGGCTTCTCGTTGGAGCCAGTCTCAGGAGTCTCGGGGTTCTTGGGAGCCTCAGGGGTCTCGGGGTTCTTGGGAGCCT
>JABEXW010000898.1:0-25583 GCA_013266185.1 Fusarium sarcochroum
AAAGAAAACACGGGACAGGCTGGGACTGGTTCTGGTGCGGGACCACCATCTTGGTACAGGTCTGTCCTGTGTTTTCTTTGACCCCCTAGATCCTCTAATCATAGTGCCTATAGTACAGTACAGCAATGGAAGAGACCCTCATGATTTGTGGAAGTCTTCGACTTTTAAGCTCGGGCAATTGGCAAGTGGGAAAGGAAGTCTCAATTAAATCACGTCCGTGGAGATCCGTGGAGCAGAGTGAGCTGCAGTGCTTTGACAGTAAGATTACAAAGACTAAATCAGAGTACAGCAGCTAGCTACAAACCTACTGTAGTCGGCACACAAGCGGGGACCATGATACCATGTGGTTATGCGTTGCGCCCCTAAAGGAAACGAGAGTATCACCCTAACACGACAAAAAATCCTTCTTTTTCATTTTCCTCTCTCTGGGAAACGTTTCGGACTAACTTCCATACGACGGTAAGTTGGTTGTATTGATCTATCTATGCCAACCAGCTAGTCAATAACCCGAATCACTATTCAAGAGAGTGCCGCAGTAGGAGCTAACGGACCTAGTTATCACTGTCCAATGCCCATACAACTGCCTCCCAAACCACACAGCGAGTTTTATGCCAAGCAGCTCTACGATTAAGAACCATTTGAGGCATACACTATATCCTATTCCAGACCTTAACCTCCCATCCTCCAAGTCGATTGAGTTTCTATCCGTCCGCTAAACTGACAAACCACCACCACCAAGATCAATCTCAACTGCTGCTTCAGCCTCGCGCTTAACCGAAAGACCACCACCGCCCAAGTCGACTTCAACCGCTGGCGCAGCTTCTCTCTTCCCAGGAGCACAGGGGCATCGACCTCGGCATCGACAGGAAGCTTGTCAACGACCTCCGTTGCGATCTTTCCAACAGGTCCCAGATCCTCTCCGACGTCGAGTCCTTTGTCAGTACGATCATATACGAGCTGGGGTAAAGTGGGCTTGGTGGGCAGGACTGGTGCTGCGCATGCACCAAGACTGAGGGCTGCGACAAGGAGTAAAGAAGAATGTATTGTGGAGTTTTGATGCTGACTGGGATAGGTGTTTGTGATGCGTTGTGTTGGTGAACTGTATGAGAAGGAGTCTTGGGTCCTTGGGAATCGCGAGGGTATTTATCCTTAACACAGACTGGACCCCGGATTGTTCGTGGCCCAGGGACCAAACACGGATCTCCTAAGCTCTGGATTGACTTGGAATTACGAGATTGACTCTCTTGATCAACACGAGCCGTTCGCTCCTGGCTGCGATTTAGTACTTGACCCTTAAAGGTCTGCAAGGATAGTGATTGCTGTGTGGCGGAGAGTCCCGTACCTGATACTAGGTCGGCGGAATAAACTTGGCAGCGTTGTTGTAGACTTGATACATGTTTAAGCTGGATGCCGAATATTGTCGGCCTGTATCAACTTCACAATGCTGTCTAGGAAATAGCAGCCGGTCGGCTGGTACATGCGAGAGCAATGGCTGAGATCTTGGAAGTGATCTGCGCTAAACATTGGACCCTTGATTTTCAGCGCATAGCCGAAATAGGTAATGATCGGCCCCCTGTGACACTGGCATTGCCGAGACAAACACAATGGCTTGTACGAATTCTGACTGGGGGTCATCCTACTTTCTAGCACATTGATTACCATTGGCCTTAAAAACTTAAATCAAGCTGAGTAGTGGCTAAAAATCTAGCGAGCTGACAAAATTTACGACCTTGCCACCTTTCTACTGTTGTCTTCCGTGAAATTGACTACGCTTAGTCTCAGCACTGTAAGAATCCAGGGTAGGAGAGCACGTGTCATGCGAATATCGTACAGCCCCCATGGGTAACAAAGGGCTAGACTGGTATACTAGCCACATGTCACGATAGTTGGTCAGTCATGAGAATAGGCTTTGAGCACCTCTCATAGGCGTATATAACGAATCAGAACTGATATTGCTATTCCGTTGTGGCGAATATACGGGCGGAAAGTGCGGAAATTCATATTTGATACCCCTGCGGGTTGTAGCTTCTTAGCCGAAAGTGACGAGATATGTTAAGGGAGTAAGAACATTAAAGTCAGCCAGGCGACAGGCAGTGCAGTTACTACAGAGCCACCTTATTTGACAGTGGCGCCAGTAATGAGAAGAGTTCGAGATATCCTTAGGGAGGACAAAGGAGATGAGGAAAGTGACAGTGACCAAGAAGCAGAGATGAGACACACACGTCCGGGAACGACTTTCTGGGAACCGAGTTAACAGGCATTCCAGCTCTTATATCGACAGGGCCAGATTATCAATGGTCTTCCTCCGTGGTCCGTCCGATGGCTTCGCAAGCGACTGACTCAGGCGGAATCTGCATTCCAACCGCGCGGAGATCGAATTTGCTCTAGACCGAATGTACGAGACAGACCTTGGTCAGCGCCCCACCCGCTTAAACATCATCGGCGTTCGATGAATGCCGACGCTTAGCACCAAGCCTCCTTGTCAGTTGAAAAGTATATAATGGAAACATCTATCCATCAGATCTGGTCTCAATTACTCCCAACTTGTCTCATTTTCTCTTTAAACTACCTGATCACCTACCAGAAAATCTATCACCATGTCTAAGCTTCTGACAGTTTTTGGCGCGACGGGCAATCAGGGAGGGTCTGTTATTCGAGCCGTACTTGCTGATAGCATTCTGTCTAAAGAATTCTCGATCCGCGCAATCACCCGAGATATTGCGAAGCCCGCGGCCCAAGCTCTCGTCACAAAGGGAGTTAACATTCAAGTAGTAAGTGGGAATCATGTACATGCCGCCATACAAAGCTAAAACTATCTTAATAGGCTGATCTGAGCTCCAAGGATTCCGTCGCCAAAGCTATCGAGGGATCTCATACTGTTTTCTTGGTTACCACACCCGACTTCATGTCAGGCGGCCCAAGCCAGGAATTCAACCATGGGAAGAATGTCGCAGACGCCGCAGAGGGAGCTGGAATACAGCATCTCATCTTCTCGTCCCTTCTGCATGTGACAGATGAGACCAGTGGGCGACTCAAGCATGTATTGCATTTCGACATGAAAGCCAATGTGGAACGTTACATCCGTTCCAAGAACATTCCAAGCACATTCATTCTGCCGGGGTACTTCATGACCAACTTTACTGCCTTGCAGATGTTGAAAAAAGGAGAGGATGGGGTCTTCTCCCTGGCCTACCCCGTCAGCAACAGGGCCAAGTTTCCTTTGGTTGATATAAGCTCTGACATTGGTACATTCTTATTTCTCTTTCTTCATCTTGCATATAAGATCAGTTGACTAATAGCCATGGTTCTTCACAGGGAAATACGCCGTGGCAGCTATGCGTAACCGGTCAGAAGTGCTCGGGAAGCAAGTCCTTGCGGCTGCCGATTATTATACCCCGGATCAGATCCTATCCGAGTTTGAGGAAGTAACAGGCAACAAGACTCGTTACATGCAGCTTGATCCTGAAACGTACAAGGGCTTTCTACCAGAAGCGATGGCGGATGAGATGTTGGAAAATCATCTATTCATTGAGGACCCCGGTTACTACGCTGGCAGAAGTCTGCAGGAATCTTTGGATTTACTCTCCAAGGTCAACTTAAAGCCGGTCTCTTGGAGGGAGTTTTTGGTCAAGAACGCGCACCTTCTGAACTAGGGTGGTGCCTGTGAGTGACTGAAAGCTAGGTGTGTAACAACTTTCGCTTGGGCACATGTTCATTCTTGTAGAAGTCGTACGAAGCAAATTCTTGCAACCGCCGATGACTGTATCCCAGCTCAGAAAGTAACATAGTCATTTTGCTTTTAGTGCTAAGAAATTAAAGTAGATCTTTAACACTGTATGTTCAGCCTGGTATTCAACCTCATACACGAGAATTAGGTCCATCTCACATCACATATGGCCACAGACTAGATCTCTAGGTTGCGCACGCGAAACAACCTTGGTAAAATTGAACTTGAATTCATGTAAAACTTCAATGCCGGATAATGGCTTTGATTGACCCGCTGTTCGGGACAGCCGCTGTCTTGAATGCATCCACGCCTTTTTCCAGCGTAAACTCATGCGTGATCAATCTCTTCAGATCGACCAAGCCACTCCCCAGGACCCTAATGGCGCGTGGCCACATGTTAACATAGCGCTGTTGGAATTGCAGCTCAACTTCTTGGGCGCTGCAATGCATGAACGGTATCTCTATCTTATCCTTCCCAACTCCTATCACGAACACCTTGCTACCAAACTTGACAGTCTGAATGGCACTGCAAATCGAGCTTTCAACACCAGTGTACTCCAAGGCGATGGCTATCTCAGTATCTTTCCCAATGAGCAGCTGGATGGCGGCTGCAAAGTCCTCAACCCTCTCCCGCTTCTCTACCCGGTGCGTCATCACAGCTATCTACGACATAGGCTGCTTCTTCGGAGCAATTGCCGCCTTCACTCTCGGTGAGCGCCTCGGCAGAAAGAAGTCGATTATTGCCGGCACTTCAATCATGACCGTCGGTGCCATCCTCATGACATCGTCATTCAGTCTCGAACAGATGTTCGTGGGCCGAATTATCCTCGGGTTCGTAGACACCGGCTCATTATGTTCGACATGTTATCTGACTAAATTGGAAAGCTTCGGCAATGGCATCAACACGTCGACTGCTCCCATCTGGCACACCGAAACCTCGCCTCCACACTTGCGCGGAAAGCTGGTCATGTTCGAGATGATGATGAACATTGTAGGCTTTTCTATCTGCAACTGGATCAACTACGGTCTCTCTTTTGCAGGTGGCGCAGTTGCCTGGAGACTCCCCCTCGCCTTCCAGTTCGTCTTCATCGTCGCCCTATTTGCGACGGTGCCATGGCTACCCGAGTCTCCGAGATGGCTGCTCTACCACGGACGCGATACCGAGGCGCTCGAGGTGCTTTCTTGTCTCCAAGGCAAGGCGGCGGATGATGCCTTTGTGGTTACCCAGCAGGAAGAGATCCGATACAGCGTCCAGTACGAGAAGGAGCATCAGATTCGGTGGAGGGATCTGCTGCGCCCTCATCAGGGAGGTACGAAGCCGCTGCGACGCCTGCTTCTTGGTGCCGGAACACAGTTCATCCAGCAATTCGAAGGTATGATATCCCTGAGACGGCTCCATGATTGAACCTTACTCACAAGGATAGGAATCAACATCATGTCGTACTACCTACCCACTGTCTTGATTACAGCCGTAGGTCTATCCAACGAGCTTGCTCGTTTGTTAACTGCCGTGAACTCAGTCACCTATCTCATCTTTTCGTGCCTTTCCATCCCCCTTGTCGAAAAATGGGGGCGCCGAGGCCTGATGCTACTCTCGACCGCTAGTCAGGGTTTGGCATTCTTGATTATTACGGTTCTGCTTCGCTATGGCAGCCCACCCGATGGTGATCGCAAGGCGGCAGAGGCATCTATTGTATTTTTCTTCCTTTACTACATTGCCTTTGGCATTGGTATACTTGGAGTTCCGTGGCTGTACC
The DNA here is from genome assembly GCA_013266185.1 of Fusarium sarcochroum. Classification (NCBI taxonomy): domain Eukaryota; kingdom Fungi; phylum Ascomycota; class Sordariomycetes; order Hypocreales; family Nectriaceae; genus Fusarium; species Fusarium sarcochroum. Next base: position 5,484 of record JABEXW010000898.1, read on the forward strand.
CTACTGAGATCAACTCCATCGCTATGCGGACAAGTGGTGCCGTGTCTACAGCAACCAACTGGTAAAATACGGCATTCAGATTCCAATCGTATCGAGACTAACAACATCTTAGGCTTACCAACTTTATTATTGTTGAAATCACTCCAATTGGTATTCAGAATCTTGGTTGGAAATTCTGGATAGTGTTCACCGTGTTCAACGCCGCCTTCATGCCGGTTATTTACTTCCTTTACCCCGAGACAGGTGAGCTCTCTCTGCAACACTTACTGATACCTGCTAATATGTATCAGCGAACCGTACTCTGGAGGATCTCGACGAATACTATAGAAACAACCCGTCTCTTGTTGTGACACAAGATCCGGACGCTATTTGCAGTAACCGGCCACTTAAGTATGTTGAGAAAGAGAAGACGCATCTGCGACGCGCTGCCCGTGCGAGCCAAGATTTGAGTCGTGACAAAGGCCGTGTTGTCAGCAATGAGCACATCGAGAACTCTGCCTAACAGCAACTATCAAGTGAACTTATAGCAGAGTGTATTCAAATCCCTACATAAATTGGAAATGCGTTATCGATGATTTGTGGGTAAGATGTATCTCAGTTGTAAGTAGAGTTTAATCAGGTTCCAGTTTTGCAAGAAAGCATAGCGTATAAGTAAGACTATCGATCCTTTCCCTATACTGAAATATACCTAATTGGAGTGTCAAGAACAGCACTTCGGTGGGCTTTCATCGCGCGGTTTTGCAAAAATGTCAAGTAACTACAGGTGATATCAGCATCTCCGAGATCTACCCTTGTGCAGTACCTTGTACATACGCTTCGTTCCTTTCTGGGTCTCATTACCGGGTGTCTCTTGATTCAACAAGGAGTATTGATCCTGTCTGTTCAGACTCACATGGCGCGTTCGTACAAGTCCAAACACCTATCTTGTTCCCTTTGAAAATCGACCTCACCATATCACACACATTCCATTACAACACATACCAAAAACCCAGCCTTCCCAATATTCCAACAAAACTTCAAAATGCATTCTTCCCTACTCCTCCTCGCAGTCCTCGGACTTGGTGCCCACGCCGCGCCAGTCCTTCCCACAACATCACAAACATTACACACACGCACCGATGACGTTGACGTCGGAGGTGGCAAGCTCCTTAATGTTGACGCTGGGAAGGATTTGCCCGCCGGCGGCGTTGTCGAGGGCATCGTCAATAAATTACCTGTCGACGTCGAGGCTAAGGTACCTGTGGTTCCCGACAAGAGAGACGCCGCACCAGGTGTTGTAGTCGATCTTGGTAACGCGAAAAGAAATGCGGAGCCAGGGCTCGACATTGATCTCGGCACTTCAGAGATCTAATAGACGGAGACCAAAGCAGATTTTATCTGAGTGGTGGCAATTCCTTATTACTATTTTTTTAACGGATGCAATGAGCTCTAGAGGTCTGGAAGATCTTAGGTTGTATACTAGCTTAGGGCATTGTGCACGAGGCTCGGTTGTCCAGCTGTTCAGCATCAAGCTGGCAACTGTTTGTAAGATGGACGAGTAGTTCTTTCTGTCTCGACTTGCATTGAGACTTTGTATACCAGTCCAACAGTTGTTTTTTATGACTGTGAATAACTTTAGTAATGTTATTACATAGTTATCTCTCTTCACGAGACTAATGACAGCATTAAATTGTTTCTCGTATCACCAAGTTAGACTGATAGCTGGAGTCGCGCCCTAAGTCAGTATTTAAGCAGTAATTTTGATCATATGCCGGGTCATGACGAGATGGATGACGATGTTGTTACAACCAAAACAGCTTCATGGTTAAGGGCTAATCACTATCGATGTGTTGGACAACGAGGTTCTGAATCACATCGCTGTTCAGATTCAGGTTAAGGCGAGAGTGTTATTGAACAACAAGCATTGTTCAAACTGACCTGATGATCTTTCTTTGATAGGCTAGTGATATGCGTGTTCTTCAAAGCAAAATTCACATAAGCCTTTTTACAATGATTCAGTTCAGTATAATGAGCTTTGTAGCACCCTATATATTTAGTGTTCACTATAGAACATCCATTGCACAATGATAACGATGCATGTTCACTGGAGTTCGTTTGTGGATATGTGCCAGTTGCATGATGTTCACTCTCACAAAGCTTCATCATACAGCATATAAGAACGGGCTCCCGCAATGGTCACAGGATATCTCAAACCAGTCTCAAAACCATCACAACAACTTCAAACGTTGCAAAACAACACCATCTAACGACAAACCAAACATCCTCACAAAATGTGCACAGAAAGGCTCCAGAACTATGAATGCCCAGTCTGTATCACTGACCACAGACAAGAACGAGACTTTGCAATGTGCAGCAAAGGTCGTAAGAGCAACAAATGGGGTGCTTGCGGAAAATCGACCGTAGAGCGTCTGAATCTGAAGGAAATTTGCCCGACATGTGTCAAAAAGCAAGAGGAAGAGGAACAACAGGCGAGATGAGCTGGCTCATTCTCGAGATCTGGATAGTCGAAGAAAACACTATTTTCTTGCTAATTCGCAATCCAAGCATTTTTCCTTAGCTCACTGTATCTTATTGAAATTCTATGAAATCTTTTACGTCTCCTTGACTTGCTCCGATTTGTTACTTGTATGCGTGCGTGTCGAATCGCTATCTATTATCTTCTTGCCTCTCAAATAGTTCTTAGTCTTGGTTGAATGTTGTAGAAAGTCAACTTGGGTGCCGTAAACCTTTATTCTTCTATATGTGAACAGCAATTTATTTCATGCCAAGGTCTCATCAAGTCATCGCCTATACCAGTACCCAAGATTATACAACACAATACTCTTTTCTCGTTCTCTAAAGCCAACCGCCGAGTCCCATATGTCTTAGACAATATATACCGGGATACGACTAGCGTAGGCGTCGCTTTTGCTGATATGCATATCCATCTTGTGAAAATCATGCAGCTGCAACCAGCACAGCATACGGAACACAAGCGTGCACCAAGCCTCGTTAACGTCGTCATCTTTGTAGATCTTCGCAGGCTTGGAGCTGGCGGTGCTTGAAAACTTTCCTGATGCAAAAGAGTCTTGTCTGGCCCTCATGTGCTTGCTCACAAGGCCTTGTTTACTCACGATCCGGACGACGTTTTGTCGTACGCGATCAAAGTACATTTGAATCATTAAACTTTCTCTCTCGTCCGCTGATGCCGAATCTATGTCGTGAATGGTGATTTGTGCATCGTCTAAAGCTTCATCGGTAGTGTCCCTCTTGGTGTTGTCGTCGGTTTCGTTCTTCTCGTGGAGAATACTCATAATTTCTTGAATATGCGCGCGCACAACCTTCTTAACCATAGACAAACCCGGTTTCTTCATTTTTCCAAAGTACTCATCACACAACTCGATTCCGGTCCGTAGATGGTTGAGGCCGTTGACTAAAGTAGCTCCGTTGATGTCTTCGCCAAAAACGTCCAGCGTTGATCCCTCGGTCCGCATTAGAGGGAACCTTTTGTCTTTTTCTGCCCAGTCTAGTATTCGATTTACTTGCTCGCTGCCCTTCAAAGATTGTTCACGAAGAAGCCTCAACGAGGTAATGAATTCAGCCAGTAGCGTGGGCAGAGAGAACGTGCTGGGATCCCAGTAGAAAACAGTCGGATTTGGAAGCATGCGGAAAACGGTGTCCTTTACGTGTATCATCTCGCCAACCATGCCAAGAATCTCGAATGGAACTGTTCAAGGTCAGTCTTCGTTTGTCTATTCACTCAACACGGGGCGACTTACCAGCAAACAGATGGCTATAACGGGCCTGGTCAGTGTTTTTGCGGAAATAGTTCACCGTGTTGATATCGCAGCCGAGAACCACAAGAGTCTTGGCTATCTCAGCGAGACTTCCCAGCTGAAGACTCTCAGCGCCTTTGGCCTCGTCGGCATAAACCTTCCTCTCCCGATAAAAGATTGTAGGGGCCATTCCGAAACACAGCTGCTTGACATTGTAGCTGGGGACCACACGGTTCTTCTCGAACCACGTCGGTCCCTGCTTCTGGAAGTTAAAACAGATACCAAGACCGTCCATGTATGAGCCGTAGACGACAAAGCCGTTGCCCTGGGCGCGATACTGGTCGTTGTTCAGGTCAAATTGCCTCCAATGGATACCCAGCATGCCAGCAATCTCTACAATGTGAGATATGGTGGTGGTAGCATAGGGTTTTGCAAAGTCCTTGGGTATGCTGTCCCAGGTACGCGTTTTTCTCTGCATGCAGACGAGCAGCGAGTGATGAGCATGAGGCTCCTCCGGCGACATCGAGCTATCAAGTGGTGGGCGGGGGCCAGTCGCCTTGCGCCACTCTGCTGATTTCTTGCCCTGCCACTCGCGGGATTCCTTTTCCATTCGAACGATGGCCATGAGCAGGGCACACCAGGTGGCCTTCTCGTTGTCGGCTGTGTGAACGACCTGCTGCGTGCTTTGTTTGTACTTGTCGTCAAATTCCTGGACACTGTCGGTGTATTTGAAGTTGAAGCTGCTACCATCTAGACGGATGATCTTTTTACTTTCGTCCTTGGCGAGAGCATCGTCGCCCAACGGGCCTCTGGTATTGCCCGGTCTGGCGACAAAAATAACGGGAGCCTCAAACTGGACCTCGAAGCGGAATTCGGACCAGACCATCTGGCGCCGAGCAAACTGCGACCATTTCCCTATGACGGCTTCACTGCAAGAGGAGAAGCCGGTGGCCGTGGCGAGATACTGCTGGGCGGCTTGAAGGATGGCGATAACAAAGGCCAATATGGATATGACCAGGGCGACGACGGCTACGATGAGCTCGGTGTTGTCATCGTCGCCCCCGCCGCTTGAGCTCGAGTCTGGGACAGCTGTTGAGGACATGGTGAGAGAGAGTCGCGATCACGAGTGTATCCAGTTGTGGAGATAGGACAGAATCTGCCTAGTTCCGACGATGTCAAATACTTGACGTTTCGTAGGACTCGGCTCGGGGTTACATAGAGCGATGGCTAGAGATTGAGGCTGGCTGAACTCTGCCGCGGTGATGTGATGTGTACTGGCTAAATTCTGCCTCGTTACCTGCAGCAACCTGACTTGACGCTTGGGTCGGTAAACCCTGGTCAACCTACTCCTGGAGATTACGGGGCTAGTCTGGTGCGCACGGAGCTGAGGTTGGCGGCTACGCCGAACAGGAGCCAGTATAATATCCAATAATGGTTGACTATGCCACTGTGATTGTGACATTTTGTTCCAATTAGGAGGACGTGCAGGGATTGTGGTGGAGAGGAGTTACAGCGAAAGTCACAGAGCGACGATCAACCACATTTGCGTCTGTCTACCCGCCACTCAGCTTGCTCATCCTCGTTACGCTGGCACAACTCGATTATTGTCACAGAACACTGCCTCATATGTACCTAATTCCCGCATTGCTCCATATCTCACTCAGTAATCACCTGTCCGCCGCCAATGCTAAGTTTTGTGAGCCTTTAGCGCCAGTGATGGCATCAAAATATTTGGAGCCCATATCCTCCATTGTCGTGCCACCAATTGTCTTGCCAACAATATGTCCGATGAGCTCAGCGTGCGTGATGATTCCCAAACGAATAGCATCATGCATCAAGTCAAACAGGTCGTGCTGGGAAACCCCGCGACGAATGCGCTCTATGAGTCTGTCAGCAATTTGCCAATTAGCACCACAGATTCTGGGAAGTAAACCTACTCTTCATGGCGAAATCTCTACCTTTCCGGATCTTGATCTCATACTTTTTCAGTTCTGTCTTCCCGTACCGCGTCTTGACACCAATCTCGTGTCCAAGGCTAGTGACCGTGTAGTCAAGGCCACCTCTGATGCTTTGAAATTTGAAGTGCCTTCCGAGAATCGGTTCTGCATGTGGATTTGAGGGTCAATAAACCCTGGAACTGCCATTAAGCTAGGCTCTGCATACCTCGACCTTTGTCTTGTGCGGCTTTTATCTCACTTTCGTTGATAACCTCGAGGTCCAGCTCTGCGGCTGTCACATTGGCTTCTCGTAAAATATTGCGAATGAATACATCGTCCTCTATAGCTTGTTAGTCTTAAACCTATCAAAAACCGACGAGGAGTTACTATATATAATAATGCCCTTCTCAAAGCGAGATTCTCCCGAGTAGCAGATCAGGAAAAAGACATCGACGAAGCCTATGAGTCGGATCTTGCCATCCCATCGCGAGCCATCCACAAGTATGTTCCACGGGTGTATATCACTGCGGTATTTAAGTCTGTAGTCTGTCAAACAGATTGATAGTATACATACTAGTCGCATTCAAGGCTCTTTAGATCGACTGATCTGTCAAACGTGTCGAGAACCCGGTGATAGGAGGCCATAGTGAAGTTGGAAGTGAAAGCTACGAGAGTCTTTTCAGATGAGAAGGAAGTGGATGGAATGGTCGTTCCACGACTCCGAGCATACACCCTCGACCATTTGCCGTGAGAGGGATGCATCCTAAGCTTCAATATTCTCTCGTTAGCGTCATGCGGCCTTTTGACAGCCCGGGCCACCCCGCTTCACTGCCGGATCTTGCTACCCCATGCTGTCATCCAAGCAATAGTATGGAGCTGACGGCCAATCAGGAGACGAAACGGTCCAATAGTCTCTAAGCGGCACCTCTTTCCACAAGCCTGTTGACAGCTGAATGAGGAGGTGCGTGTCTAGCTCCAATCACAAGTGCCGGAGGTGAAGTTGAAGATTGGAACTAATGAGCCCAGCCCACGTAGGCTGTTGCCGGTAAATGCTCTCATAACTCTTGATTGGACTTTTGGTGCATAAGCACTTGGAATTCAGCTCCTACGGTATGTAGATCAGTTACCGAAATAAAGCGATGGCATGTCGTCACCTCTAGTGGCTAGCTACTGTAGCAAGGCAAGTCAGCAAATAGATCAGTGTCAGAGCCAATCAGCACTACCCGTGCTGAGCAGTGACGAGCTCGTGAAGCCGCATCTCGCTCCTTGACAAGCTATGATCCCGACCGCTGCGGGGAGATAGTTCATATCCGTTGAGTTCTCTCACTGGAAAAGGGAACTTTTGAGTAACCACCGCCAGCATCTTGATTTCCTACCTTCGGTAGAAGGCTTGGCAGTCGAGCCAGCCTAAAATCTTTGATGAAGCAAAGCACTGGTTAGAGACGCCAGACTATCGAACCACAAACCAGCAACCATGGACAGCATCACGGAAAAGATAGCAAAGGTCACCGACCTGAGCACATACACCGATCTCACTCCGGAACATCTCAAGAAGCTGTTCGACGAAATCGGCGGCAGCCCAGAGAAGCTCCGCACCATCCTGAATCTGTGGTTTGTCCCAGACTTCAAGCCGACCTTTGTTGAGCCGCAAAACTATGCTTTTAGCGGGCTTCAGGATATTGATTTTCTCGATTTACCAGACACAGAGCAGGCACAACGGCCGCTACGTTTGATTGACCTGGAGACGGGGAATCTTGTTGATGTCTGGAATACCAGTCCTTTGGACTCGTACTGCATGCTGTCGCATCGATGGAAGGGAGACGAGATTACCCTGACTCACATTAAGCGAGCAAGAGAGAAGCACTTGGAGCGCAGGAGAAGTGGGCAGCTGGCAGAACACGATGATGACATCCACATTGTTCTCGAGCAGACCAGACTGGATATCTTCGAGCAAGAAAAGACCATCCTGTTTCTGTTGGGTAGCAACCCCAAAGGCATGACTGTCGGCGACCTCCTAGAGATGAGAGTCAATGCTAGCGATGCCAAGGCCCAAGTCAACTGGGCACGGCAAAACCAAGTTGCCAAAAAATCAAAGGCCGAGCGCTGCAAGATTGAGAAGGACATGTTTGATCGTCTCATCAATCGCATTCACCAAGACATCACCGACAAGACGGAAGAGCCCATCGGCACTTACCTCGACAGCATTGAATCGAATCCTATCACGTCTCCAGTGGTTGAAGAGGCAGAGAAGGAGCACGAAGATGCTCAAGAATTACTCAACGCCTCGATCAAGAGTCAGAAGAAGGCAAATGATGATGCTGAATTCTTGCGCGGTGCCGGTCGACTTGGTGACGCTGTGGACGAAATGATGAGCCGCCTTCAGCGGTGGAAGTCAGCTATCAAGCTCGACCACTCAATGAATGAGGCTCGGAACATCTTCCAAACGAAATTGTTTCCAAAGCGAGGGGCCTGCTACATATGGTCCGATACTTGCTGCATCGACAAACTCAACTACGGAGAACTATCTCAGTCACTCTCGCTCATGGGCGACTGGTACGCAAACGCTGAATTCTGTCTAGTGCATCTTGACACGGACTGGCGGGCGGCTGATGCAATTCATGACTGGAAACAGTTCAAGGGTGAACCAGAAATGCCAGAGGCCAACAAGCCTGGCATTCCCAGCTTCAAGGCCATCGGTGGCACCAGCCCTGAATGGGCAAATCGTGCGTGGACACTTCAAGAACTGGTCATGAGCAAGATGGCCTATTTCACCAACTCAGAATGGAAGTCACTGAGCCGACCTGTTGAGAGTCTGGGATACACTTACCCTTTGATCCCATTCATTGAGCTCTATACCCGCGGTGACATAGCCAACATGTACTCCAAAGCTTTCAAAACAAAAGAGGTAGAAACGAAAACTTTGAGCGGGATCGGAAACTCTGAGACCCTTGGGTCACTCCTGGGGAAGAATGAGGTTGTCGTTGCCAGTAGTGACGATGGAGATCAGGGAGCTTCAGAGAGTGTCAAGGTGGCAGTGCGCCTCATCTTGATTCTTCACGCTTCAGGTTTCATTTTCCCAACCGATATGAAAATGGAGACGGCCATGTCTGAGATGAGCCGATCTGTTTATCTTACAGCCTGGAACCTTGTCAGGGACGGGACCAATGACTCGAGCGGACATGGAAGAGAGATGCTTCGAGTGTTGAAAAATCACATGCCTCCCACATCCAGAACAGAAAGCCGGACTGCGGAGGTAGAGGCTCAAGACGTGATAAGTTTCCTCCTGGTGTGTTTTGTTACTGCGACAAAGAATCTCATCGTGTCTGACCGAAAGGCAATTGCAAACTTTGGCCAAGTAAACCAACTAGAGTCTTGGAAGCAAGGAACAGTACGCAGTGGATTCCCGGCCGAACGAGTCTTGCAGCTTTCCTGCCGGCGCAAAGCAACTGTGCCCGTCGATCACGTATATTCTCTCATGGGAATTCTTAACGTGCGCTTCCAATCATTTCACGCAGAGGGTTACCCCAAGGCTTTATCACGCCTCCTAGACGAGGTCATAATCAGTCACAACGACGTCTCCGTCTTCAACTGGGCGGGAGTTGAGATGGGAAGCCCTGTCAGGGGACGTTCCATGTATCCTGCATCCCACAAGGCTTATGGCAACGAGGAAGACCGCGGTCGGCGTTACAACACGATGATTTCAGCAGAAGTGCAGAGGAAGCGCAAAGAGGTTATGGTAACCTACCAAGGTATCATCACAATGCTTCGAGATGCCATAGATTGCATTAAAATCAAGGGCCGCAAGGGCCTTCCGTTGGAGTGGGTTCGCGGAATATCCGCTTTTATTAGGAAGTCTAGCTTCGATGACCTTCAGCCCGAGTTGGAGAACATTGGCAAGATCCTGCTTTATATCAAGGACTACTGTGTCCGACCGCCTCCACCTCCACCAGCGGCCGAAAAGCAGTCGCCTGTGGAAACAAGCACATCACTGGCCTCCGACGAGAAAACCGGTTGGGGCTTCAACAAGCCATCACTACCGAGCATGAGAATTCATTCCAGTCTCAAGACTCCGAAGCTCCCTAGCTTTGGGGTCGGTGGGATCAGCAAACCATCATTTGGTAGACACCATTCTGAGCCCGTGGAGAAGGATGTTGCCCCAGAGCCAGTCTCACCTGACGTACCAAACCCAACCGCGTCCGAAGTACCTGAGTGGACGTCGCTGGATCAACGAGTCAAGGAGTATCTGAAAAACCTTTCATCGCCAGATCAGAGCACTACTAAAGCGTATTCCTTACCCAGTCGGATCCAAGAGCTCGAGTTCAAGACTCCTGAGCTAGAAGCCACGACAGGACATCATGGAGCCGACACAAATGATTCTTCTCTCAGCGACATAATTTGCCCTAACCCAATCATCATCAATAGTTCCGGAATAGAAGGCATATTCGATATCCAGCGTATTGTTGTTACTATGATTGACCGGGAGAAGCTTTTGAGGCAGGTGGCTAGAGCGACTAGTCCAAAACAAAAGATCTCAGGCTGGTGTACCATCAGTACGGGGTTCGCTAGCGTGGTTGTCAATTTTGCCTGTGAGCAGCACATCCTAAAGAAACAGCTCGATGTTGAACAAGCAGTCGAGGACAAGATCATCAAGGAAGATCGAGCGAGAAAGCTCCACAGTGACTTGGAGATCCAAGGGTCGGCAAAGTCGAAAGAGGATAGTCCGTCTGCCAAGGAGAATCGACCCAGCGACGCAGACAAGATTGATGACAGAATGGTAATTAGTTCCAAACCCACCAAAGAGGAACAGACCATCGTGCGGATCATCAATTTCATCCAGGAGCCACAACTCCAACTTGTCGCAGGCGAGTGGGTTATGGCGCGCTTCTCTGGGGCACGAGGGGCCAAGTGGTTCCTCTGCTACCTCGAAATAGGCTCAACGCATTCTTTCTACGGCCATCGTATCGCAACGACCGACATTGACTTTACCAACTCGGCAGTCGAGCCTGGGCTTGTGAACGCCTGGCAGACCTACATGGGCCGAAAGAAGAGAAAGATGTGCAAAATCTTGGACACGTACATCAAGAGCTCCGCGAGCGCCACCAAGGGCCAGGAAAAACTCAACAAAACTTCAGAGATTGCGGTTCAGAATTATGGAAGACTTGTCGATGTGGGAAACCAGAGTCTCGAGAGGGTCAGGAGCATGGGATCGTTATCGCCTTCTATGCTCAAGCTGCCCTTTTATGAAAGCACTAAAGATGGCAAAAGCTCGGAGGACCTAGGCTCGGGAGATGACGAGAATGGGCTTTTTGATGATATACTCGACCAGGGCAAAGAAGCTGTCACGGCTTTGGGCGAGTACACTATCCTGGCCGCTTACGAGAAGATTTGCGAGATGCATGCCAAACACCTAGACAAGCACCTGGCCACTTCGGTTCTGGAAAAGACTCCCCAGAGTCTTCAGACTGCGGTGGAAAGTGTGGATGAGAATAAGGGTTTTCTACCAGCTATGTTTCACTCCTCCAGGCGGGTGCACATGTTTTGATAGGACTACGGAGGACTGTATGCATATTTTATCGGGAGCTTCATTTTGTTGATGTGTCTGATCTATTGAATAAGAAAAATCACAGTCTCTCAAGTGGTCTCGTCGACCAGTCCATTGCATTCTAATGTCTTCCACTATATAACAATACTTATATAGTGTAGCGCCATGCTCTATGCATCTCCTAATGCTCAATAGGATGATGGGCGCACTTACGGACAAGCCTTTTTCAAGACCATCTTTCAATGCTAGAGTAGAGATGTCGTTAAGCATGGACCCGAATACTGACTTCTAGGACCGGTTCTCTTGCTCATCCGAGTTCAAAGGTCTCCTTTCCTCATCGAGTATCGGCGTCGGCTCTGACGGCGCCTTCTTCTGTAGGCTTACCCAGATGGCTGATCCGATGATGAGAGCACTTCCGATAAAGCTGGCAGCTGGTGGCGTAGTTCCCCAGACTATACGCTCAATAATTAGTGCAAACACCATTTGGACGTACTTTTGCCTCAATTAGATATGCTCCCATAAAACCCTGGATATGGAGGAAAACTTACAATGAGATTTGTCGCTCGTCCAGCCTTTTCTCTTTGAAGCCCTTCTGTCAAGAGCAACTGGAGTAGAAATCCCGAAACACCGATGGACAGAAGAAGAATCCTACACATGTGAGCTAGTGCATTATGCCAGAGGTGAGATTTTTGTTACATACCATTCGGCGACAGACCTGGGGACCTCGAACTGGAGGTCGGGGTGGATCGTGATGATGAGAAACGAGCTGACAGTAGCCAGCATAGCAAAGTAATTGACGCTCACGAGGGAGTGGGCTCGCTTTCCAATCACGCGAATCGTGGCATATGCTGTAGCTGCTGCAACAGAGCCAAAAATGGAGCACATGATAGCGATGGCGCGTTCACGAGGCGTTGCCTTTGCCGGTGGCAGGATGCCTCCATTAACGTCAAACAGGCGCTCGCCGTGAGGGAATAGGAAGGCTGGCCGGGCGACAAAGAGCACACCGGTAAATGCAACCAAGCCTGCGGCGGCTTCATTAACGGTAAATGGTTCCTGTTTGTCATATTTAGTTAACGCGCTCGATTGCATGCTCCAAGTATGCTTACCCGAAGAGCCACCCAGGATATGAAAGCTGTCAGTGTAGGGACGAGAAATGTAATGACAGTGGCATCGGAAATGTCAAGGTAGGACAGCGAGTCTGGATGATTCAGTTAGCATATGTCTTCCGTCCGGTTATAGATGACGGTGCCCGTACAGTACAGCCCGAATAACCCGGCAGATCCAGCCATGCCTCGGATTATCAACAATCCTCGGACTTCTGGTGGACCCAGAGGAAAGTGAGGAACTTTCTTGTACCACATATAGAAAGAGCCAATGAGGGCTGTGGCTAGCATGCGGACAAAGATGATCTGCAATGCGTGAAACTTTGTCTCAAACCCAGTCTCTAACAGCCGAGTAGTCATTGACATCTGCCTTTATTAGTATACCTATCACCTAGAAGTACCTAATTGGAAGAGTCTGATTGCGAGAGTGCTTACAATGGAACCGAACATCTGTGCCAAAAGAACAAAGAACAAGCCAATGTTCTTCGAATAGGCACTTTTCACCCTCTCCCAAACGCCATTGCCGTTGCCATTCGGATGGCTTGTCTCAGCGGGGTCAGCAGAGTGATCAGTTGTATCGGTCGCAGAATCTCTGTGGACTTCGTTTTGTGCCAAAACAGAAGAAGCTTCCGAGTCGCCGACCGCCTCGGGCTGTGTCTTGATGGTTCCGTAGGCCATGTTTGCAGGTGCTGTAGAGGCCCAGAGATACTTTAGTTCTCTCACCAGCCGGACGCTTTGTTCTACCGCACATGATTTCCTAAATTTTCACGCTTTTGCCCACTTTGTCTTGGCGTTAGACCATCGGGCTAAAGTTCTTCCTTCAAATCATAGCCCTATCGCGCCTCTGATTGGCTACTTACCTTCGGCCACCAGAAAACATCCCGATCCGTATTTGGTAACATACTGCACAAGTGACACAATGCCTTTTTGTAATCTTGTATCTAGTTAAAATCTTGAACTGGGAAACTTCAGATTGATGGTTTATCTAGTAACTTCGTATACCCTGCTAATTGCAGCCATTGCAGTGATCTGTATCAACGGAGCCCAACATAGGCTGGAAATCCCCGTGGACAATAACGCATGTCCTTCAAACTAACCAAACTAGTTGGCCATGGAGTACTTGTATAGGTGGGGTAAATCCTAGATACGGTCTCGAGAGCCTTAGCAGGCGCAAATTTGAGAAAGTGGCTAGGTATAAACTCTGCAGTCTTTGACCCGGACCATTTCGGATCCCACCAAGCAACTAGGTACAATATACTGAGCATGCTGTGAGAGAAACATCTTGAAGGCAAGTTTTGAAAATGTCACCTGCTTTGCAAGAGCTTGTTCAAAGCCAGCCAGCATTTGACTTGTGTATGGAATCTCTTTCATATGCTTGAAAACTGATATAACCTTACTGATTAATATTTGAGAGAGGAATTGGTTGCTAAGCAAGAATAATCAAGTATGTATGATAAACAGGCAATTCTAGAACTATAACAAAGATGACGTATATACATATAGAAAAGAAGATAAATATAATCCCACTCAGACCACTATACCACCGTCGATATTACAAGCCTTGCGCAACTCCTCATCCGACATGCCAGTATCACCAACCCTTGTACCATCGTTACAATATGTGCCACTCTCCTCAACGATGAAATCAGCAGCATCTACCTCGTCCTGGTTTTCATCGGTTACATCGAAGCATTCCGAAACAGCACTCGTGACTTGACTATCCCTGAACACGCCTTCTACAGGATACGAGTATGAATCACCGTTCGCAAAATGCTGTGTTAACTAGTGAATGAAACTATCAGTTACTTGGTCACTGTGCAGTACGAGGAAGAATGATACTTACCGTGGAGGAATATCGGATGTTAGCTTTGCTTTGAATGGCGACCACTTGGCACAAGGCTGCCTTCCCTGGATCAACTACAGTGTTGACAGTGACCCTACTCATAGTCTAGGTAGACAGGTTTGTTAGTACGTGACAAGTATGACCTATGAGCAGGGAAGCTTACCCGGGTTATAGTGGAGTCCTCTCCGCCGTTGAAATCCATCTTCACATTCTTCAAAACCCATTTGCCACTGACTTCCAACTTGTAATTAACCTTACGTTTGGTCAAGTTAGGAATACCAACTTCCCATTCGGTACCGCCTCCAATGGTACCCCCCAGCTCGCCACCCCATTCTTTTCCTTCCTGAGTCTGCCAGGTAATCTTGGTACCTTTCTCGACTTGGAGATAGAGATCGATTCCCATGTCGACGGGTTGGTCTTTCCGGTTGTTATACACAACATGAGAGGTCCTGGTAACTGACATCTGGCTTTCGCTGTGTAGTGTTAGTGAAATCAAACTAATGCTGGCTGACCTGTAACTATACATACTCAAACGGCCTCGAGTTGAGCTCCTCGAATGTTGGTGTAAAGACGGGGTCGCCAAGAGTGACTTTCTCAGGCTTGCTCTTGGAGAACATCGGTATCATATATTCAATGACGTCTCCCGCGTTAAGTTGAATGCCCAAGAGCATGCCTTGATCTGAACTTCCGCGAGGTATTTTTTTCATGACAGGCGGTTTGTCAAAGTAACCTCCGGCGTCAAGTCGACAAGTTGTATCACCGCCACACTTATTCGACATCTCGAGTACTATTCGCCCAATGGCGCCATTGAAACCACCATCATGCATGGAGAAGTCATTGAAATAGTCGCTCCAAGGGTCCCATTTCACAGTACCGTAGCGATGGTTGCCGTCATCTGCGACTCTCTTGCCTGCTTCCTGAATGGTCCCATCTGTATAAATCACCCGAATATAGCGGAGAGAACCTGAGCTCGCCGCGGCTTCGATCTCTTTGATGAAAACACCCTTGTTCCACTTGGCGAAGCAATAATCCTCACCTCCTGCAGTTCTTCCCACTCGAGTCAAAGGTTTAACCATGAAGTCCGGCAAAACCTTGCAGTTATCCGAGGGAATGGGAGGTGAGTTCGATTCTTCGCCGCCGCCGCCGCCGCCGCCTCCTCCTCCAGGAGTCTTCGGGGGGATGATAAGGTCTGGCTTCTTGATCTCGGTGCTATCGTCGCCGGAACGGTTGCCGATACAGATGTTGTATGCGCTAACAGCTGTATTGGGAAAGGTTGCTTCAATGCTGTGAAGATCGGCTCTTCCATCACCGTTGAGGTCCGGAAAATACTGACAGGAACCGGCAAAGCTACCACCATAGGCTGGGAAGGGACCTCCACTTTCCTGAATCTCCCAATGGTACCGAGACCCAGCGATGTCTTTGCGGCCCTTGTTGTAGTAGACAAAGGCATCTCCCGAGAACTTCTCGACCCAGATGGCATCATCACGTCCATCACCATCGACATCAGCAAACTGCATGTTGGCGCGATCATGTCCTTTAGAACTAAAGAACTGGTCGATGTATGTCCAGGAACCCTTAGAATCCTGTGTCCATCCCCAGAACCTGCCATTCTTCTCAAGACAGAGATAGTCGCTCAGCCCGTTACCAGTGACATCGGCGAACTGGACAGGCAAGTCTCGGAAACCAATGCCGCGCTTCTCAGGACAGTACAGATCCGGCGCTGGGTTGGCAAGGTATTGCCAACTGAAGCCGCCGCCAGGGGTGTAGTTGTTCTTCCAAACAGAAACATGGTTCTTGTTGTCAGGATCGACCCAGACGATGTCACACTTGCCGTCGCCATCCCAATCTGTAAGGTGAATGTCTCGTCGGTCCAGGTCGCGAGGTGGCTTGAAGAAGGCCTTTTGCATAGGCCCCCAGTAGCTGTCCTTGTCCGTGATGGTGTCTTTGCCACCGTTGGGATAAAAGTCCATCTCTCCCTTTGACAGAACCCAGACATAGTCGTCGCGTCCGTTTCCTGTCATGTCGCAGTACATGTTGCCGTCGCCCTTGAGCTTCGTGCCTCCGTATCCCTTGTTCTTCCAGACGCGCATCTTGAACGTGTGCTTTCCATTGCTTCCCTTGGTGTGCTCCATGTACACGTAGTCTTGCTTGCCCAGAAGACCAAAGTCTTGGGGCTCACCATAGATTCTGGCGAAATGGATCCTGTTCCGGATTCCCTTGGCAAAGCCGCCCGCGTGCGTAGGACCAGAAGTCTTGCCTTTGTAGTAACCTGGACGCCAGGCCACCTTCAGGCCATTGCCTTCTTTGCCAACACCACAGCTGCGATGGTTGGTCCACAGAGTCGTTTGGCCTTCGTCACCTACCCAAGCCCAATCATCGCGGCCATCGCCATTGATATCTTCAAAACGAGTACCATCCAAGTTGCCCATGCCCTTTCCTTCAAATCTCTTTCCAAGAGCTTGCCAATACTTGGGCATGTCGTCGATCCATCCGTTGCGCCAGACGTAGACATCGCCGTTATCAGCAAGGCCACAAAAGTCAGCGCGGCCATCACCATCGATATCAGCTAGCCGGACTTTGTTCTGAGGATATTTGGGGTCTGCAGCTCTCCACAGGCCCTTATAGACAAAGCTAGGAGGCTTGTCGCCACCTCCGTTGCCTTGGTTGATACTGGCATAGACGGCACCGTCGGACCCGATACAGGCAAAGTCGTCGAGTCCATCGCCGTTGAGGTCAATGAAGACAACTCCTTTGGTCTTGCAGTTGTCGTGGACGTCCAGGTCAGTGTTGAGCATGGTGAACTTTCCACCACCATCGTTCCTTCGGACGGCGTAAACCACGTTACCCGCAGAGTTCTCAACCCAACCGAGAAGATCGTCTCGGTCTGAGCGGAAGATACGGGCAAAGAACCACTGGTCTCTATCCCAGTCACTTGTGATGGTCAATACAGCACCCATCTCTTCACTGTCGTGTTCGTAGGTGCCATCGTCATAGCCACTGCCTCTCTGGGTCTGAGAACCAGCATTGATGCCATCACCAGGACTCTTGCGACACGTTTTGCCCGTGTCACCTGCTAGATCAGCTGGTAGGGGATCGTTGATCTCATCCTTGGCTTCTTCAAAAGCTGACCACAATGCGCCGGCCATCTTTCTGAAGCCATAATCAGTCGGATGTGTACCATCGCCCAGATCATCCAGCGTCATAAAACCGTCTAGATCTGCGAGGAAGATAGGTTTTCCTTGCTTGCGTAGCTCTGAAACCACATCGCGATACTTTGTGTTGACAGGGCCACGTCGGCTTTCAGCGTCGGGTTTGTCGACTGGGAGGATGGTAGAGAGGATGATAACAGTCTTATCAGAGATGTTTGACCAAAGACCGAGCAACATTGACTTGAGTCTCTCATGTTGGTTACCCGTATCAACGTTGCCTACGATATCGTTCGTGCCAGCGTTGATAAAGACAAGATTAGGCTTATACTTGTAGGAAAGCTTCGAAGCGTCGTGGATCTGCGACACGATATAGCCAGAAGTTGCTTCCACATCCTAATTAGAGCACCCATGTTAGCCCAAGAAATGCAAATACAGGCCAGGTTTCTTACGTTGTCTTTCATTGTGCCGCCGTTTTTGGTGCCAACCATGTCAACATTGTAACCCGAAAAACGAAGCTGATCTCGCAGCAACTTGCGGAAACTAAATGGTGGACAAGGGTTAGTTAGAATCACATATTGAGAAGGTTAGTTCACTGACCCATTTCCATCGCTTGATCCTACACCAAAGACAATCGATGCTCCAAGGGCCATTACCCTGAGATCAGGAAGTGCACGCTTCTCGAGCGCTTTGTGTTCCTCCTGGGCTAGAGGAACAGCGCTGTGAGACCGAGATTGAGAATGAAGGACATGGTGGTGAGGATGTGCGTGAACGAGTGTAGTGTTTAGTAATAAGAAATGCAATAAAATTCCCCAAAGGGAGGTAAAGGAGTGTATCAACTTCATGGTCAGTAAACCATAAAGATGCAGCCAAACTGTATGCTGTGTCTTTCATAGCCATCGTGAACATCACATTCATTTTGTAGTCTATTCTCTTTCGCTTTCTGGGCTAATAGTGGATGCACTAATCTCGACTACTATCTTGGCGTAAGATTTTGTGGTTCAACTATTCTATCCCATCAAGGACCAGTGGGCGCATGTGAAGTATTTATGGGCCCTTTGCTCCAGTTTTGACATACTCGCCACAGATGTAAAGCTCCTCAAAGAAAAATAGTGGTAGCCGAGGTCACGATCAACAAGCTATATAATCAGTAATACTTATATCTAGCTACAAGTTTGGTGAGAAATTAAGTACCTTCTATCTCGTGTTAGACGGTTGACTATTCTCGATAGGCTACTTTCCCGAATGTAACGTCGCGCTTATGCAATCCTTCACTACTTTTATAGGTAGCCTTAGCATGCCAGTGCCAGCAGTCACAGCCCTGTAGCAATAAACCTCCAACCCGATGCGGCAGGTAGGTTCGGGACTTTCGTAGGCGAAAAAATACTAGGATATATTTGCCTATATGCTGGACCCCTGAGAAGTTTCGGGGCAGACTGTACCTACATCTCGCTGAGACCTTGGGAATGACCTATCAACATTTTACCTTCACATGAACTATTTCATTACAGGGTAGCATGACACATACATCGCTTATATGGGGATTATGTAGTAGATTCTAAGACCCTTAATACTTCTTTTGAAAAAAGACTTGCTTTTCTGTAGTATAATTCCTATGTGCCATGCTACCAACCCATATTCACAGTTCAGAGCTAATTCCATTTCATCCTAGCACCTGTTTGTAGTGTACGCTAAAAGACTCCTCTTTCGCTTCTAGAGAGATCATACTGGTGGATAATTAGACAGGGGGGCTTTAAGCTTGAATATCCATTTCTGACATGACCCATAGTTATTCAATGGATCAGATGATTAGTCCTTCTCTAAAATCCTTTCTATCTACTTTGCACAAGGATACTATTGCCTGATATTCTGTTGCCTGATATTGTGTTGCAATGGGCTATTGATAACCACCTGGCTGTGCCGCAAAGGATCTGCCAAGTCTCGTTTCCCGTTGCGCTTGGCGCGGAACTTCCCGAACGGCAATGCCTGCTTCTATACAATTTGCCCAGATTTTTAGAGCGTTTGGGATCTCTGGTCTGAGAAGCAGGTGATCCCCTGGGTCGGCTAATTATAACAGATACTGGCTTACATTTATTTCCACAATAAGCCTAGGAAATTTGTACTCATGGTCCTGAGAGTCTGCCTCGTGCCGTATCCCAATTCGGTTTGGGCAATGGCTGTGCTTGCCAGCCTGGTCAATCTTAACAAATTCGACTTTAGCTCCTGCAGACAAAATGATCAATCGCTGAGGCTTAGACTTTTGAGTAACACCAGTATCAATGGTTCAAGATCGCTTCATAGTATTGGCCCATTCAGTTTAATCACCCCTTGGCATCACATTAGCAAATGACAAACCCAAGCTTTAGCTATATAGCACCTGTTAATTTCACCACAGCTAAGTCTACAACTTAGCTCAATTGAACTCAAGTTACCCGGCAGGCTGGGATGACTTAACTGGCGGGCTGGTGTGTCGCGTGCTCGGTTGCCGTCTTCGGTTTGTATGTCTTGCATATCCTGAATCAGTGGGTGCGATATCGTCGGCTTTCCTGAGGGCGATAAGATCGCCAAGCTTTTAATCTAAGTCCAAATCCCGAAGGCGAAGCTGTTGTAAGGCAGCAACAGTCGCATCTTCGTATGTTAGTTGATGAGGAACTAACGATATCAATGGTGACCACGACACAGGCAAAAGAATGCACACATGCCTTATCAGAGCATAATTATTATATTTACAGTCAGGAGTACCTAAGGTTTACTCTACAACCTCTAAAATAAAA